>PVJS01003651.1:36512-74236 GCA_004027185.1 Glis glis
AAAAAACAAAAAGGACTGGGGGTGTAGCTCAGAGGTAGAATGCCCCTGGGTTCAATCCCCAGTTCTGAAAAAAAAAGGGGGGCTGGGGGTGTGTAGCTTGAAGGTAGAATGCCTGTGGGTTCAATCCCCAGTACCACAAAACAAAACAAAACAAAAACCCACAACCCTTAAAACTCAACAATAAGAAAATGAGTAACAATTAAAAGTGGGCAAAAAGGCTTGGGGGTATAATTCAGTGGTAGAGTGCTTGCCTAGCATGTGTGAGGCCCTGGGTTTGGTTCCCATCACCACAAAAGAATAGAATAAAATAAAAATGGGCCAAAGACCTAAACAGATATTCACTGAAAATAATATACATATGGCAAGTAAGCATATAAAAAGATGCTCAAAGCCAGGTGTGGTAGTGCATGCCTGTAATCCCATTTCAAAATGAGAAATAAAAAGGACTGGGGGTGTAGCTCAGAGGTAAAATGTCCCTGGGTTTAATCCCCAATAACACACACACCACTCAAAATTCCTAATATCAGGAATGAAGGAAGGGATGTCATTACAGAGCATGCAGGTATCAAAAGGATTATAAGGGAACACTCCAAAAAACTCTACACATATATTTTACAACTTAGATGAAATGGATCCATTTCTTGAAAATATAAACTACTGCTGGGTGTGGTGGTACACGCCTATTATCCCAGTACTTGGAAGGCTGAGACAGAAGGATCACAGGTTCAAAGCCAGCCTCAGCAACTTTGCGAGGTTATCAGCAACTTAGCGAGACCTTGTTTCAAATAAAAAATAAAATAGGGCTGGGGGTGTAGCTTAGAGGTAGAACATCCCTGGGTTCCGTCCCCAGTACCATAAATAAATAATAAATAAATAAAATAAACTACTACAAGTGACCCATTATTTATTTATTTATTTATTTATTTATTTATTTATTTTGCAGTACCGGGGATTGAACCCAGGGGCATTCTACCTCTGTGCTACATCCCCGGCCCTATTTTTTTTTTAGGCTTCATTTTGAAACCTGGTCTCATGAAGTTGCGGAGGGCCTCACTAGGTAGAGAGAGAGAGAGAGAGAGCTGAGACTGGCCGCGAACCCGGATCCTCCGGTCTCTGCCTCCCAAAGTACTGGGATTACAAGCGTGCGCCACCACGCCCGGCTCCATTATGAAATTTATAATTTGAATAGCTACATATAGCTATTAAGGATATTGAATTTATAATGTTACAATTCACACAATGAGCAATCTGTAGGCCCAGTTCGTTTAACTGGAGAATTCTACCAAATGTGTAAAGAAGAATTAACAACATTCTCTTCACTACCTCTTTCAAAAAACAGAAAAGACAAAACTTCCCAGTTTGCTTTATTACCTTGATAATTCCTTGATACCAAAACCAAAGTAAACAAAACTACAGACCAATATTCATCATGAATATAGATGCAAAAACTCTTAAAAATATAGTAGCAAGTAGAATTCAGAAAAAGAGTGGGATTTATCCCAGGAATTCAAGGTTGGTTTGATATTTGAAAAATCAATTAATGTAACCTATCACACCAACAGGCTAAAGAAGAAAAGTCACAATCAATCTAAAGAGGCAGAAAAAAATTTTTGACAGAATTCAAGATCCATTCGTGCTTAAAACACAACAACCTAGGAATAAGAATGAGCTTCTTTAACGTGAGTTTTTAGAAACTACCAAAAAAGATCTACAAAGTTGGGTGTGGTGATGCATGTAATCCCAGTACTTGGGAGGCTGAGACAGAAGGATTGTAAATTTGAGGCCAGCCTGGGCAATTTAGTGATGTGAAGACCCCCGAAAAGGTAGAAGCATGAGTGACTCCATCTTGTTTAAAGCTGCTTCATTTCATGAGAAAGTTGTAGCCTCCAAACTGGGGTAACAAAGAGCTCAAACATTCCTGCTGACTGGGTCATGCTGACCTTGGGCCCAGGCCTGCTATGCTTATCAATAGCTGCAGACATTTGCTAATGTGAACACCCACGTCCCCGTATTTTGCTTGCTTTGCAGAAGACTTGTACGTGACTGCTCGCACGCCATCTGCAACCATCTGCACATGGTCTTTTTCCTTATAAACCCCCTCCTCCCCTGGGTTGGGCACAGAGTGTCTCAGTTGTCTGATTTCAGACCTGAGCCTTTGTCCCAGCCGGTAAATAAAGGCTTCTAATTTGCTTTTAAAACTTCTCCCATCTCTCTGGTTTTTGTGACAACTCGGTTATGGCAAGTTAGCCTAGAACAGTGAGACTCTGTTTCAAAATAAAAATGACTGGGGCTGTAGCTCAGTGGTAAAGCTCCCACTCACCCCTCTCCTTTGGTTTCAATTATAAGGAAGGAAGGAAGGGAGGGAGAGAAAATCTGAATTCAACACATATTTGCTCCATATACTAGGCTATTAGAGTTTACCAGGCCTTGACAATGTGAAAGGGGCCGGAAAATTCTGCTTCTAGAGCCAGGCATGGTGGTGCATGGTGGTGCATGCCGGTAATCCCAGTACTTGGAAGGATGAGACAGGAGGATCTCGAGTTCAAGGCCAGCCTCAGCAATTTAGCGAGACCTAATTTCAAAATAATAAAAAGAGGCTGGGGGTATAGCTCAGGTAGAATGCCCCTGGGTTAAAACCCAGTACAGAAAAAATACTGCCTCTGGTAATAAAATGGAATAACAGCTTTAAAAATACCAATATTCTAGATATAATGTAACTATAAGAAGACTTTTTGTTCTTGAAAAGTCCCACTTTCTTGCTTTTAGTCTCTGCTGCTCTGCAGTTCCCTTCTGGTTTTCTTTTTATTTTTTCTGCTTGGTATTCATTGTGGCTTCCTGGCCCTATTGATTCACACATTTCTTTAGTCCCAGAAAATTCTCTTCAAACTTTGTGTCCCTTCCATTTGTCCTATTCTTTCCTGGAACTCTAATTGGACCTCTTTTAGATCTCATTGTGACCTCTGTTTCTCTTAATTATTTTAAATGTAAAATAAAGCAATTTTACTGTTGACATTTGGTTCACGCCATACCCAACCTGCTGGCCCCCAGGGCCCTGCTGCCTCCATCCCCTGCTCCCCCGTCATGAGACAGCAGCTTTCAGCCCCTGGCTTCAAGGAGAGGGGACAACCATATGAGCCCCATGTCCTGGGCAGAGAGGGCCTGGCGGGGCCCCTTGCTGAGAGGAGGGAAGACCCCCTTCTTCTAGGAAAGATGTTGCTTGTGCAGGGAGGCCTGGAAGATGCCAGAGAAGGTCTGAGTAGGTACTAGGAGATGTGGGTGTGACCAGGCCAGAGGCTGAAAGAAGGAACGAGTATGGGGTGGCCAGGAGCAAGCCAAAGGTGAGAAAGGGTGCTGGGAAGCGGCTTCAGGCCGCCCTGGAGAGAAAAGGGCTACAGCTGTGTATAGCACAGGGGCCTGGGAGCTGCTCAGCCAGGGTCGGGTCTTCTTTCCAAATGAGGACAAGGAGAGAAGCAGGAGCCAGGGGAGTTGTCTGTGGTGGGCTCATTTCCTGGGGGGGGGGGTCATAGGTCATTCCCTTCCCTTCCAAGCCTCATGCAGTTTGTCTGGTGTGGCTCCAGTCCATGAGGATGTGGAACCCTTTCATAAGGAGGGCAACAGGAGCCAGATGGGGAGAGAATGTTCTAACATTTCATCCTAATGTAACCAAAAGTTTGATGCTTGCCGTAGTTTGCCAAATCAAATAATTGGGACAAGCTGGGCTTGGTGGTGCACATCTGTAATCCCAGTTCTTGGGAGGCTAAGACAGGAGGATCACAGGTTGGAGGTTAGCCTCAGCAACTTATCAAGACCCTATCTCAGAAAAAAAGAAAAGCAAAATAAGGTTTGGGGTGTAGCTCAGAGGTAGAATGCCCCTGAGTTCCACCTCCAAAATAAATACCATATACCAAAATAAATACCCCTGAGTTCTATACTGAAATAAATAAATAAAATAATTGGGACAATTTGGGAATAAAATAAAATAATTGGAAAGAAGGAAAAAATTTATTGATATGCTAGCAAATGAGAAATCAGTGGACAAGAATTCAAGAAGGAGGTGGAAAGGACCAATTTTCTAAGGCCCAAAGAAAAGAATCTTTCTTTTAAAGCTCCCAGTGTGTATCAGAAAACATAATTTGTATCCACATGATTCTTGAGATGAGTTCCCTGGACTTGCTGGCACCAGCTCTTCATTTGTTTGGTCAGTAAACTGATAAAAACATGTTACTTATTAACAGGGGAAGAAGGGAAAGGGGAAGAGGAGAAGAAAAAATGCTAGTTTTCAAACAAGCCATCTGCTAGCTGAGCTGCAAGGTCATAATTAATCCAAGGAATGGACCCTTGTTCCACTAATAGCCTCAAATTGGAAATAACCCAAATATTCATGATTAGAAGAATAAATAAGCAAGTGGTGGCATCTTCATGCAACAGAAAACAACTCAGAAATAAAAAGGAGTAAGTTATTAATAAAATTGCTGGAAACAGAAACAACATGGATGGATCTCAAAAACATTTCATTAAGTGAAATAAAGCCTACACAAGAGCACAGGCTACGTGGTTCCATTCCTGTGACATTCTAGAACAGGCAAAACCAATTCATGATGGAAAAATCCGAACGATGTTTTCTCTGTGAATATGGGATAGAGGACTCACAGAAAAGATCTGGGGTGATGGGGATGTCCTATATCTTGATGGAGGTGTGGGTTATGCAGATTAATGCAATCATCAAAAATCAGCAAATTTATGCTGAATATTCATTTCATTGTGTGTAGGTGTGTGTGTGTGTGTGTGTGTGTGTGTGTGTGTGTGTGTGGTACTGGGGATTGAACCCAGAGGCGTTCTGCCTTCGATCTATACCCCCAGCCCGATTTTATTTCCTATTTGGAAACAGGGTCTCGCTAGGTTGATGAAGAGTCTCACTACTTACTGAGGCTGTCCTAGAACTTGCTATCCTCCTGTCTCAGCCTCCCAAGTACTGGGATTACAGGCGTGCGCCACTACACCCAGCTCCTGTGTGTAGATTTTACATTTAAAAACTGTAAGGAAATACTGAGTCCTAATGATATTCATGATGAAATATTTAAGGAGAAATGTACTGATTAGTACAACTTACTTTGAGGTGCAATATGGTTTAGCCGGGCGTGGTGGCGCACACTTGTAATCCCAGTACTTGGGAGGCTGAGACCAGAGGATCTGGGTCCGCGGCCAGTCTCAGCTACTTAGTGAGGCCCTCCCCAACTTACTGAGACCTTGTTTCAAAAATAAAGAATAAAAACTAGGGCTGGGGATGTAGCTTGGAGGTAGAATGCCCCTGGGTTCAATCCCAGTACCACAAAAAACAAAAGAAAGAATTTGGCTTAATGGATGGATAGAGCAATAGTTTCACCAATGTGTGATAAACAAGAAGTATAGAATGGTAATTGTAGCCAGGTGTGGTGGCACATGCTTGTAATCCCAGTATTTGGGAGGCCGAGACAGGAGGATTGCAGGTTCCAAACTAGCCTCAGCAATTTAGCAAGGCTCTCAGCAATTTAGCAAGACCCTGTTTCCAAATAAAAAATAAAACAGGGCTGGGGGTGTAGCTTGGAGGTAGAACACCCCTGGATTTGATCCCCAGCACATCACACACACACACACACACACACACACACACACACACACTCACATGCACGTTAATTGTAAGATCTAAGTAGTGAGTATATGAATGTTCACTGGAAAGCTGTTTAAATTTTTCTGCATATTTGAACATCCTCACAAAAATGCTACAAAAGAGAGGAAGAATGGCTATTTAAAAAAAATGGGGTACTGGGGAATTGAACCCAGGGGCATTCTGCCTCTGAGGTATACTCCCAGCCCTTTTTATTATTTTTTTTTAATTTTTTGTGGCACTGGGGATTGAACCCAGGGGCATTCTACCTCCAAGCTACACCCCCCCAGCCCTATTTTATTTTTATTTTGAAACAGAGTCTCGCGAGGTTAATGAAAGTCTCACTATTTGCTGAGGCGGTCCTCAAACCCGCAATCCTCCTGTCTCAGCCTCCCAAGTACTGGGATTACAAACATGTGCCACCACGCCCAGCTCATTATTTTTAAATTTTAAAAGAAGGTCTTGCAAAGTTGTTGAGGATCTTAGCAATTTAATGAGACCCTCAGCAACTTAGCAAGACCCTGTTTCAAAATAAATAAAATAGGGTTGGGGTGTAGCTCGGAGGTAGAATGTCTCTGGGTTCAATCCCCAGTACCACACACACACACAAAAAAAAAAAGACAGGAAGAAGATCCAGCATACATATATTAGGAATCTTTGAAGAGCAAAAACAACAAATGAATGGAACTAAACTTTAAACTATTACCCAATTATCAGATATGTGTTTTGCAATACTTATCCAAATCTGTGGCTTGTTTCATTTTCTTAACAGTGTTATTTGAAGGACATTTTTAAAGTTGATAAAGTAAAATTAATTTTTAAAAATGTAATGGCTTGCCAAGCATGCTGGTGCATGCCTGTAATCCCAGTGCTTGTGAGGCTAAGACAGAAGAATCACAGGTTCAAGGCCAGCCTCAGCAAATTAGTGACATTCTCAACAACCTAGCAAGACCCTATTTCACACACAAAAAAAGGGTTGTGGGTGTAGCTCAGAGGTAGAATACTCCTGGGTTCAATCCCAAGTACTAAAACAACAACAATAATAGTAAGTATTATAAGGACTTGGAGGTAGAATGCCCCTGAGTTCAATCCCCAGTACCACCAAACAAACAAAACAAAAAAATAATGACTTGTGCTATTTGTGTTCAATCTAGTAAATTTTTGCCTGAGAAAGATTTTTCTCCTTTATTTTCTTCTAAAAGTTTTGGAGTTTTAGGTTTTATACTTAGGTCTGTGATCCATTTCAAGTTAATTTTTATCCTATTTCAAAATAAAAACTAAAAGCTGGGTGTGGTGGCACATGCTTGTAATCCCAGTACTTGGGAGGCTGAGACAGGAGGATCCAGGTTTGCGGCCAGCCTCAGCCACTTAGTGAGGCCCTCCGCAACTTAGTGAGACCCTGTTTCAAAATAAAGAACAAAAACTAGGGCTGGGGGTATAGCTCGGAGATAGAGTGCCCCTGGGTTCAGTCTCTGGTACTGGAAAAAAAAAAAAAACTAAAAAGGCTGGAGAGGTAGTTCTGTGGTAGCGTGCTTGCCTAGCATGGGTGAGGCCCTAGGTTCAATCCCCAGTACATGAAACAGAAAGAGAGGAAGGGGGAGAGAGAGAAGAAAGAACTCAATAATCATTGTAATAGCAGAGTATGACAGATGTCCTCAGCCACTTTTGAGAGCCCTGTGGCTTCCTCTGGCTCAGCCCTGAGAGGACCCTACATCCTGCATAGGAATGGTAATTGTACCTAGGGCCTGGGTCCCAGGCAAGGATTCAGCGCCAGATGGCTCTGGTGTGTCAACCAACCGCCCATCCTTCTCACAACGCTAGGCTTTCCAGTCCTGGGTGGGACCTCAGTTCCAGCTAATAAGGCAGCATTCTCTGTTAGCTTTGGCTTTTCATGAGACTGTGTCAAAGATTGAACAGCGGCCACTTCACCTCCAAGAAAAACTACTTCCTGCGCTGTGGCTTAATACCATTTAGAAGAATAGATAATTCTCTTGCCTTATCAACCTCAGGGAAAAAATGGCCTTACTCATTTTCTCTCTCATATGTAGAAGCTAGAGAGAATAAAGGAGCGAAAAGGGACCTCATGAAAATTAGGAGAAACCAGTAGAGTAATGAAAGGGACTCAGAGAAAGGAGGAGGGGAGGTACAGGAAAGGGAAAAGACCAAATAATGTTATGTGCATCGTTGATATATCACTATGAGTCTCACTATAATGTACAATTACAATGCACCAATCAAGTATTTTTAAATAGCCAGGCATGGTAGGGCACTTTCAATCCCAGCACTTGGGAGGCCGAGGCAGGAGGATGGAAAATTTGAGGCCATCCTGGGCAACTGAATGAGACCCTGTTTCAAAATAAAAAATAAAAAAGAAATGGGGGTATATCTGGGAGGTAGAATGCCGCTGGGTCCAATCCCCAGTACAAAAGACAAATAAAAATAAATTAATTAAAGAAAAATAAAAATGGCCTTCTGTGAATTTTTGTTGTTGTTGTTTCTCTTCAAAGTCATGGACTCCCCCACCACCCAGGAGCAAACTTGAAGGGTGCTAGTCTTTCCCCTAGAAAACATAATTCCTTTTAATGAGGTCATCAATATCTTTTTTTTTTTTTTTGGTACTGGGGATTGAACCCAGGGGTGTTCTAACTCTAAGCTACACCTCGGCCTTTTTTTTTTTTATTTTGAAACAGGGTCTCGCTAGGTTGCTGAGAGTCTTGCTAAGTAGCTGAGGCTGGCCTCGAACCTGTGATTCTCCTGTCTCAGCCTCCCAAGTGCTGGGATTACAGGCGTGCTCCACCGCACCCAGCTCAAAGGTTTCTTTGTTTTGTGGGTTTTTTTTTTTGTCTTTTCTTTTTTGTTACTGGGGATCTAACCCATGGCATCGTACATGCAAGGTGAGCGCTTTACCACTGAACTTCACCCCAGCCCTCGTCAGTATCTGTAACGTACATTGCATACCTCCGCATGGCACCTGGAAAGCGTTCTCCCTCCTTACTTTTTCCATTCTTGGGCTATGAACACAACAGAAATTCCTTAGTGTGCTGGATAAATATCTTCAAAGGTCAGATTTCAGCCTCTGTTCCAGGTCAGCTTCATCTCTCTTCAGTCTGCTGCCTTCTCATCCTACCCCTTCCTACCTACGATTTTTCTTCCCCTTCTTCTCAAAGCTGCCGTACATCTTTGATGATCTAGCCAAATGCCACTTGCTGGGGAAAGCCTTCTCTGACCTCAGACACAGAGAGACATTCTCCTCCCACCCACAGGCTGGCCACAGCCACACACTATGCAGAGCAGAGCTTCGGAAACTGAATCTCCTGCTGAAATGCAGCTGTGATTCCAGAGCCTGGCCTTCAGACATTTCTAAGGTGCTCCCGAGTGAGGCTGAGTCTGCTTCTCCATGGCAACCCTCAGAGCAGTGAGAATCTGGAGTTCTCAGTGCAGGCTGGTGTTCCAGTGTGCACCTGTCTTGTCTTTCTGCTTTAGCAAGACACTGACTGACCATGTCGTCTCTGAGTCCCCGACATCATGCACAGAGCAAACAGCAAAACCATTTGTTGAATGAGGCCCCCTCCCTGTTACACGCATGAACATCAGCTTCTCCTCCTACATCCCTCACATTTTACAGGTTTTTATGCTATTGTCACTTTTCCTTCCTTTTCTCCCCTCCCCTCTCCTCCTCCCCTCCCTTCTCCCCCCTCCTCCTCCTCTTCCTCCTCCTCTTCCTCCTCCTCCTCCTCCTCCTCCTTCTTCTTCTTCTTCTTCTTCTTCTTCTTCTTCTTCTTTTCTCTCTCTCTTTCTCTCTCTCTCTCTCGCGTATTGGAGATGGGAGTGTAGCTCAGTGGTAGAATGCCCTGGGGTTCAATTCCCAGTTCTACACAAAACAAAGAAAGAAACCAAGACCCCCAGTAGCTCCTCCCTTGCCTGTGGAAGTCATTGCTTTTGAACTTGATAGTTAGGACCAACCCCCTTGTAATAAGTTTTCTGTGTCTGGGGGGACTCTGGAAGCTTTTTATTTTTAATCTTTGCAGTATTGGGGATTGAACGCAGGGCCTCACACATGCTAGGCAAGAGCTCTACCACTGAGCTCCACCCACAGCCTAACGCTTTTCTTTACTTGTTTTTTATTCCAGGCACATCACTCTTTGCTCCAAAGTTCCACGACTTGTCTTTCGGTTGATTCATACTATGCCAGCTTTAATTCCAGAAGTGGGGATGCTCACTTCTCAGGCCCCAGACCCTGCACTTTCCATCATACATGAGTTATCTGGCTGGGTCTTATCTTTTCATTTACTTATCTGTCTTCACTGTGCAGACTGGGGAGACTCTTAAGGACAGGACCCATGGCCTCTGCACAGTGTGTGGCACACAGAGAGTCTGGGTAAAGGAAGAATCCACCTGTCAGGAGGAGGAGCGACTTTGTGCATTCAGGTGGTGCTCACATTTTGCATCTGGACCAGCTCATCCCTTTAGGGAAGGCTGCTGTTAGACTCTGGCCCAAAGACTATTCTATTAGGCAGTTTTACTCTTCAGGTCTCTTCCATGATGACTCATGCATCCCATAAATTGGTGTTTAGTGTTCAGATGCAGCCAAGCTAGAATATTCTCAGAAATGGCCCAGAAAACTGTAATTCATCAAAACAAAAGCCTATTTGTAGCAGAAGCAACCGGATCTAACAACTAAAAATAGCATCTCTTCAGATGATGGCGCACCTTCGTTCCTGACCGGGGGTTGCTTCTCCTCAGTTGACACACAGAGATTGACCAAGGTGACTCCACGGTGGATCTGGGGCTTAGAATTAAGCCCTCAATGACCTCCTTTATCCTGGCTTTCCTTCACAATAAAGCGGCCTGGCACTGACTGCTGTGGTGAGAGCCTGTACTTCCAGGAGCTTGGAGATGAATTCAGCACAACCTTGCTGCAGAGGGTGGCATCTTCTCATGGAAGAGCATCATGTGTCCAGTCGAGGGGTCCTGTGTCCCTCCTCCTCCATCCCCCCACCTTTTGTGGTACTGGGGATTGAACCCAGGGCATTCTACCTCCAAGCTACACCCCAGCCCTATTTTATTTTGAAATAGGATCTCACTAAATTGAGGAGGGCCTTGCTAAGTTGCTGAGGCTGGCCTCGAACTTGTGATCCTCCTGTCTCAGCCTCCCAACTACTTGGATTACAGGCATGTGCCACCACGCCCAGCTTATTTTTTATTTTGAAACAGGGTCTTGCTAAGTTGCTGAGACTGGCCTCGAACCTGTGCTAGAATGTAAGGCAGAGACATGTAGCACCATTATTCATAAGAGTAAAAACAAAGGAATCCTCAAAAAACCAAAAGTATAATGGGTTAAAAAAATGTGTTCAGTACTTGGGTTGCTGAGACAGAAGGATTGAGGGTTCGAGGCCAGCCTCAGCAACTTAGCAAGACCCTGTTACAAAATAAAAAATAAAATAGGGCTGGGGGTGTAGCTCAGAGGTATAACACCCCTGGGTTCAATCCCCAGGACCAGAAAATTAATAAAAAAAGAAAGAAAGAAAGAGAAAAGAAAAAAACAAAGAGGAAGGTCAAATAGATGGATGCAAAGGGGTGACCTCATTGAGAAAAGAAATAGGATCTGACTGCATCATGGAAGAAAGATTAGTGCACTTGTCCTGAGTGTGGAATGATGGGCAGCCAGAAAGCAGCTGGACTTGAAGGACCGAGGGCAGCACTTGGACCTCAGCTCTGTGGCCAGGAACAGCCAGGAACAACCTTTTGTTCTCACTAGAATAATTAACTCACTCCCTGAAATAAAGGTATTAACCTTCTCTTACAACATAATCGCCTCCTAAAGACCCCACCTCCCAACCCCACCACGGTGGCAATCAGATTTCAACATGAGTTTCAGAGGGGACAAACTGTATTCAAACCATAGCAGGCATCCTGAGGTTCTATAAATCCTGAGTTGGGATTTATATATTTTGGTACTGGGAATTGAGCCCAGGGCATTCTACCTGTGAGCTAGGATCTTGCTAGGTTGCTGAGAGTCTCACTAAGTTGCTGAGGCTGTCCTTGAACCTCTGATTCTCCCATCTCAGCCTCCCAAGTACTGGGATTACAGGTATGCACCACTATACCGGCTTCCAGAGTTGGGAATTTTGCCTGCAGTGGTGTCCTGTTCCTGGCCACAGAGCTGAGGTCCAAGTGCTGTCCTCGGTCCTTCAAGTCCAGCTGCTTTCTGGCTGCCCATCATTTCACACTCAGGACAAGTGCACTAATCTTTCTTCCATGATGCAGTCAGATCCTATTTCTTTTCTCAATCTTGCTGAAAGATCTAGCTTCAGGGATGAACATCACAATTAATCGGCTTTCCCAGAAGTCCATTTCTTTGGCTATGTCTTCAAAGAGGGGATCACACATCTCCAATCCCAGCTGATTCTACTCTCTGAGCCAGGGTCCAGTCTATAATATGACCATGGAAGGAGGAAAAGAACCAAAAGGAAGAAATAGAGCCAGCCATAAATGATTAACAATAATAAAGACTTGAAAAATATGTCGACGAAAATGTATATAGTATTGCAATGCAAATCATCCCAAGAAGAAATGGCCTGTCTGTGGATCATACACTGGCAAGACTTGCATATTTCATATTCCTGTGATCTTCCATAAAAGTCATAATTGGCATTCCCTAGTGGCACTTCAGAGAGACATCATTGCCTCCTGGGAAGGGAAAAAAGAAAGTCACTCCCAAGGTTGGAATTCTTGTACAGTAAGATGTATGTGTGTGTGTGTTTTACTGGGATTTTATCCCAGGGGCATTCTACCTCTGAGCTACACCCCCAGCCCTTTTTTATTCTTTATTTTGAAACAGGGTCTCACTAAGTTGCGGAAGACCTCACTAAATTGCTGAGGCTGACCAGGAATTTGTAATCCTCCTGTCTCAGCCTCCAAAGTACTGGGATTACAAGCGTGCATCACCACCCCTGGCTTGTAAAATGGGGTTTTTATTTAATCTTGTGTGTGTGTGTGTGTGTGTGTGTGTGTGTGTGTGTGTGTGTAGTACTGGGGATTGAATCCAGAGGCATTCTACCCTTGAGATTCTACCCCCAGCCTGATTTTTTTTTATGTTGAAACAGGGCCTCATGAAGTTGCCCAGGCTGACCTGGAATCTGTGATCCTTCCATCTCAAATACTGGGATTACAGGCATGTGCCATCGTGCCTGGCTTTTTTTTTTTTTTTTGAAACAGGGTCTTGCTAAGTTACCACACTCTAACCTTGAACCTTTGATCCTCCTGCCTCAGCCTCCCAAGTACTGGGATTACAGGCATGTGCCACCACGTCTATCTTATTTAATCTATTTAAGAATGAATTGGCCAAAAGTAAAGCCACGAAGTTGGCCCCTTTAAGCATCCTTTTTATTGACAGCCTTACCTAGGGCATGGTTTTGCTAATCAGAACCGAAGGATTCTTTTTTGTGGTGCTGGGGATTGAACCCAAGGGCATTCTACCTCCAAGCTACACCCCCAGCCCTTTTGACTTTTTATTTGGAAACAGGGTCTCACTAAATTGCTGAGGCTGGCTGCAAATCTGCAATCCTCCTGTCTCCGCCTCCCAAGTACTGGGATTACAGGCGTGTGCCACCACACCCAACTGGACTGAAGGATTCTTGATGATACTGAGAGTAGCACCTCTCACATCTGAAGTGCCCATCACTTAGGAGTATTGTTTAAATTTGGATTCTGCTGCAGGAGACCTGGGCTGGGGCCCGAGATTCTGTGTTGCTAATAAGCTCCCAAGTGAGGCTGGTGCTTCTAGTTTGTGGACCAGAACCTGAAGACCCAGGACATTGATGGTGCCCAATTCCTAGAAGATGCTGAGCACTGTGCTACTGGGTCTCTGAGCTCAAAACATAGGGCCTGTTTCCTGAAGTTTCCTGAGGGGTCAACAAAGACCCTCTTTCTTGCAGTGGTCATAGTAAGAATAATGGTGAATATTTCCTACCCTCTCCTGGGTCAATCACCTAACAGAGAATACATTGCAGACTGTTTTTCTGAGGAGTTTGAATAGTGAGACAATGTCTCTATCTGATGATATTTCAAAAGCTCAGTCCTTGCTTATGAAATCAATTGGAGCCCAACCAACAATGGCACTGATTACTCCCCGAGGCCCTCACCACCAGCCCACGCACCTCATATAATACAGTAGCCTATCCCGATCTTATTAACTAACCGCAACCCACACTTCCTCCTTCCTTCCACTGGAAGTTAATTATACTGCTGGGGTTTCTAAGTCACTGTGCTTACAGTTGCCTAAAGATTTTTCAGAAAAGAATAAGGATTAATAAGTGTCAGCGAGCCAGCTCTCTTAGCTTCTGTTATGATGCAAAAGGCAAGTCAAACAAGTGGCATTTGTGTTCATAATTTGGAGATTTGTTAGAATCGGAGGCTCCGTGATTAAGCAGAAGCCGGAAGGCCAGGACTGGAGTGACCTGTTCAACGCTGCCACCCAGGAGATTATTATATGATGGGAAAGACTTTTGAGATGATCTTACATGAAAAGCAACTGCAAATTGCACAAACAGTATGACCACAACTGTGTTAAAAGTGTGACTTACATAAGGAGGAAAGACAGGCAGGAAAACACTGGGTGGTAAACTCAACTAAGTGGTTGAGTCTGAGTGAGCAGGAAGGAATGTTTTTCCCTTTATCACTTTTTGGTGCTTCTTGACTTTTCTATAATGAACATGTATTGACAGTGCAATTAAAAAGAAAATCTTGACTCTAAGAAACAACTCAGTTGAGTCTCTGCTTTTTGCCTGACTTGTTAACCCCTTCAGTGCTATGCCTGTTTTACTCTTTTTTAATTTTTTTTTTTGTGGCACTGAGGATTGAATCCAGGGTGTTCTACCTCTGAGCTATGCCTCAAGCCCTATTTTATTTTATTTTTTATCTTGTAATGGTCTCACTAAGTTGCTAAGGGTCTTGCTAAGTTGCCAAGGCTAGCCTCAAACCTGTGATCCTCCTATCTCAGCCTCCCAAGTACTGGGATTATAGGAGTGCACCACCACACTGGCCTGTTTTATTCTTTTGATCTCTCTGACTTGCCTTCTTTGCCTATTCAGGGCCAAGGGCTCTCCTGGAATCTTCTAGAAATGACCTGTACTCTGAATCCACCAGGAAAGCAGGAGCTGCTTGGGTCTCTCCCAGGTGAGCTATTAGTCCTCAAGGGTAATGAACACATTCTCTTGGCCTCAAAGAAATATTAAGGCCCAGCCCTGCATGAGGCAGGGTCCCTAGGAGGTGATGGAGAGGCAGGAGGGGGCTTGTGCATACCTTTAGGGGCCTGGAAGGCCAATCTGCCCCCAACTCCATCGACCCCTCCCCTGTCATACTCTGCTCTGGGTCCTTCCTTCCACCCCACCTCCCTCCATTCTCTTGTTGGCTTTCCTTCATGGCCTTATTTCCTATCAGTCTTCCACCAGCTTCCAGGATGAGGTTTTCTAAAATAGAATCTGAGCTGGGGCATAGTGGCCACACCTGTAATCCCAGTACATTGAAGGCCTGCCTCAGCAATTTAGTGAGACCCTGTTTCCGAATAAAAAATAAAAAGGGCTGGGAGTGTAGCTTGGAGGTAGAATGCCTCTGAGTTCAATTCCCTGTACCAATCCCCCCAAAACAGACAACAAAACAAACAAACAAAAGCCCCACAATCTAACTATGTCCCTTACTTTAACCCTGAAATGACTCTACAGAGATTGGAGGACTCCAATGTCATGAGGAACATTTGAGGCTCCTGGTTAGACCTGGCTAACTCCAAGCCCAGCCCTGGAACACCAATGCCTGGCCACAGAGACCCCCCAACACATGCACTGTCTCCACAGACATGCCGGACCCTTGCTGCTCCTCCAGGCCTCTGCCCACAGCACCTCCTCACCCCACCATCCTCCTCCTTTGGTCCACAATGTGCCCCCCCACCATTTGCCCTTATTCACAGTCTCCCGGAAAGCAGGCAGAGGAGTCAGGCTACTGCCCTGCCTGGTTCTCATGTGGAGTGTGGGATTTCAGGCTGCCTGGCTGGCTCCCTTTTACAGGACACTCAGGCCCACCTTAAGAGAGTCTGCAGCTCTCTCTCATAGAGCATGCAGGCAGAGTCTCTCCCCTAGGGCCTGGATCTGAGGCCTGGATGGACTCTTGCACACTCCCCAGGCTCTTCCTCGGCAGTTGTGGCCTGCCTCCCAGAAACATTTGTGTGTGTGCCTGTGTGGGTGTCACTGGGGATGAAACCCAGGGGCACTCTACCTCCCAGCTACACCCCTAGACTTTTTAAATTTAAATTTTTGTTTTGTTTTGTTTTGAAGCATGGTCTGCTAAGTTACTGGGTGCTGGCCTCAAACCCCACGATCCTCCTGGCTCAGCCTCCCAAGTACAAGGATTACAGGTGTGTGCCACCAGGCCCGGCATCCCAAGTGTTCCTGGTGACAAATGATCGGCCCCTCTGGCCCCATCTTCCCTCAGCTGGCGCAGCTGCAGGTGGGCGGTGGGTGAGCAGAACCCGCCGGCAGGGGGGCGGGGCACGGGACACGCACGGTCTCCGCAGACATGCTGCACCCTTGCTGGTCCTCCAGGCCTCTGCCCACAGCACCTCCTCAGGCTAGCGCCCCGCCTGGCTCTCACGTGGCGTGTGGGGTTTCAGGCTGCCTGGCTGGCCCGTTTCACAGGACGGGGCTGTAGAGGTGCGGCGGGAGGGGTCTTTGCCGGTCCCACGGTTGGGTCTCCGCCCTAGACCCCAACGCGCTGCAGGTGGGGTCCCGGCCGGCCTAGGGGGAACGCAGGGCAGAGCGGGGCCAGGGTCTAGACCCAGCACTCAGCCCCTGCCCGGAGTCCCTGCACGCCTGCGCGCCGCCTCCCCTCCGCCCTCCTCGAACTTCGCGCGTTCGCGGGCACCCGGGCCAGGCGGCACACCCCTCTGGCTGCTCCTGCCTGGGCTCCGCAGCGCACCGCCCCGAGCACTCTCATTCCTGGTGCAGGACCCCAGCCCCAGAGTCCTGTCGCCTTCCGGTTCCGTGCCACCCGCACAGCGCCTCCCCGAGCTCTGATGGCAGCCGTCCTACCCCTCACCCCCGGCCAGGCGCAGGCGGCCACGGTCGGCCCCTTCCGAGAGTCGGCCGAGAACCGGCTCCGGGACCCGGGACTCCCCCGGTGGGCGCAGGATCGTCGGGCGCAGGCCTCCCGGAGGAGCCCACCCCTTGCTGAACGCCACCCCGGGAAGCAGAAGCCCGCGGGACCCCGGAGGGCTGGGGCGGAGTGCAGACGCCTGCGAGGGGACCTGCAGGTGTGGGCCCGCACGGCCGGGTGGCAGGTGCGGGCGAGCGTGAGGGACAGCACGCCCGGAAGGTGGCCCCGGTCATTCCAGGGACCTGGCTGCGAACTCCCGGGGCTTGCTAGGAGGCGAGAGGCGCCTTTGCGCAGAGGGTAGGACTGAATTGGGGTCACACCCTGCTGGCCTGCCGGTACCCAAGCCGCCCGTGGTCTTCGTGCTGCACCCCGCCTGGTCCCCGGGGGACAGCACAGGGCTGGCTGCGCCGGAGATGAGGCTTGATGCAGAGGGTTTGGAACGGGGTCCGTCACTATGTGTTGGATCTTGAGTGGACCCCAAAGATCCACTGTGTTAAAGGCGCGGGCCCCAGCCCTTGGTGCTCTTGGGAGGTGGTGGGGCTTCTTGGGAGGTCTTCAGATCATTGGGGGCGTGTCCTTGAAGGGGCTGGTGGGACTTCAGCCCCTTCCTCTTCCTCTCTTTCCTTCCCCACCATGAGATTAGACCCTTTTCTTTTCTTCCCCACCTGCTCTGCCGTGTGCCGGCACCAGCCGGAGGCAACAGAGACAGCTCCTCTTCGGCTACACCTCTACTGCTGGAGGCTGAACCTAGGGGCCTTCTACCTCTGAGCTAAACCCCCAGCCCTATGTTATTTTTACTTTGAAACAGGGTCTTGTTAAGTTGCTGAGGGTCTCACCAAATTGCTGAGGCTATCCTCAAACTTGCGATCCTCCTATCTCAGCCTCCCAAGTACTGGGATTTATCTCAGGTATTTTTATAGTGTCAGAAACCTAACACCCACTCTCTGCAGGCTGGGAGCTGATAAGGCCTGCAGGAAGCAGTTATGGCTGTGGAGAGCTTGCCAAACCACCTCTGGGGCCTTCAGTAGCCTTCAGGTAGAGCTGACCACTCATGGCCCGGGACCAGACTCCAGCAGCACCCCAGGCTTATCACAGAAGGGCCCTTCTCCACTTGGGGGCACCCACAGATGATTTTTTTATGCCATACGTCTTGGAACAACTTGTTTTTCTTAAGGTGGTAAAAATTCCCTTCTCAGCTTCTTTTTGGGGTGATAAAATGTCCTAAAATTAATTGTGCTGATGGTTGTGCAACTCTGAATATACTAAAAACCACTAACTGGAATATTTTAAATAAGTTGTATGGTCTCAGCAAAGCTTAACCCAGAAACAGACCCACACCAATATGCCCAAATGATTTTTGACAAAGGTGCAAAAGCAGTTCAATGAAAGAGAGCCAGTCTTCTCAACAGATGGTACTGGAGCAATTGAACACACATAGGCCCAAACAAACAAAAAACAAAACAAGAAAACTAAACTCTCACACCTTCTATATAAAATTAACTCAAAGTGAGGCCGGGCGTGGCGGCGCACACTTGTAATCCCAGTACTTTGGGAGGTGGAGACCGGAGGATCTGGGTTTGCGGCCAGCCTCAGCTCTCTCTTTCTCTCTCTCTCTGTCTCTCTCTCTCTCTTTCTCTCTCTACCTAGTGAGGCCCTCCGCAACTTCATGAGACCTGGTTTCAAAATAAAGCATAAAAAAATAGGGCCGGGGGAGTAGTGCGTAGGTAGAACGCCCCTGGGTTCAATCCCCGGTACCGCAAAAAAAAAAAAAAAAAAAAAAAAATTAACTCAAAATGGATGATGGCTGGGCGAGGTGGTGCACATCTATGGTCCCAGTACTTGGGAGGATGAGACAGGAGGCTCACAGGTTTAAGGCCAGCCTCGGCAACTCAGCAAGGCCTTCAGCAACTTAGCAAGACCCTGTTTAAAAATTAAAAAAAAAGTGCTGGGGGTGTGGCTCAGAGGTAGAATGCCCCTGGGTTCAATCCCCAGTACCATAAAACAAAACAAAACAAAACAAACAAAACCACACGCACACTAAGAGGGGAACATAAACTGGAATGATCTTACTGAAGACTGCATATTAAATTCTAAAATATGTGTATTTTCCAAGTTTCTTGCAGTACAATTCACAAAAGCCAAATTATGGAAGCAGCCTAGGTGTCCATTAACAAATGAATGGATTCATAAATGTGAGATACACACACACACACACACACACACACACACACACAAAATGGAGTTTTATTCAGACATAAAGAAGAAAAAAATTATGTAATTTTCAGGAAAATGGATGGAACTGGAGAGCATTATATTAAGTGAAAAAAGCCAGGCTCAAAAAGTCAAGAGTCATATGTTTTCTCTTATATGTGGAAGCCAAAGAGAATAAAGGAAACAAAGGGGAAGTCTCATGAAAATAGAAGGGAGACCAGTAGAGAAGAGGAAGGGGACCAGGGGAGGGAGGAGGAAAGGGGAGGCACTGCAGAATGAAACTGACCAGATTATGTTATGCGCATGTGTGAATATGTACTAAAGAGTCCCACTATTGTGTATGATCATAATGCACCCAAAAAAAATCTTTAGCCGGTCGTGGTGCCCAAGCTTGTAATCCCAGTACTTTGGGAGGCAGAGACCGGAGGATCCGGGTTCGCAGCCAGCCTCAGCTCTCTCTCTCTCTCTCTCTCTACTTAGTGAGGCCATCCGCAACTTCGTGAGACCCGGTTTCAAAATAAAAAGTATAAAAAAATAGGGCCGGGGGTGTAGCGCAGAGGTAGAATGCCCCTGGGTCCAATCCCCGGTACCACGCAAAAAAAAAAAAAAAAATGCATATTTTTGTCCTAATATTAAATTTTGTGATAAATGTTACCAAAATATAGTTGCACATGTGCTAAAGACTATAAATAGGAGCCCCCCCCTCTCTGCAGTGCTGGGGATCAAAACTAGGCATCCCCAAACCCCTTCTTTCTTCCTTTTTTTGCTGTAAATTTTTTAAAAAAGTCCATTCAATGAAAGAGAAGTGAAATCCAGCCATTATACACCCCTACAATGGACACAATATCCCACTAAAAAGAATGGTGGGCCCACATGTACTGCTGAGAGTAAAATAAAGATCTTCAAGCCAGGTATGGTGGTGCATGCCTATAATCCCAGTACTTGGGAGACTGAGACAGGAGGATTGCAGGTTCAAGACCAGCCTCAGCAAGTTAGTGAGACTCTCAGCAACCTAGAAAGACCTGTTTCAAAATAAAAAAAATAAAGAGAGCTGGGGGTGTATCTCAGAGATAGAATGTCTCTGGATTCAATACCCAGTACCACACACATATACAAATAAAATAAGATAAAATAAAGATTTTCAAGACCAGGGAAAAAGGAGCTAGTTGTAGAACTATGTTCTAAGCTGGGTGTGGTGGCACACACTTATAATCCCAGTACTTGGGAAGCTGAGACCAGAGGATCCGGGTTCGCACCCAGCCTCAGCTACCTAGTGAGGCCCTGCACAACTTAGCGAGACCCTGTTTCAAATAAAGAATAATTTAAAAAAAGGGCTGGGGGTGTAGCTCGGAGGTAGAACGCTCCTGGGTTCAATTCCCAGTACCACAAAAAAAAAAAAGAACTATGTTCTAGTGTGATACATTTTATGTTTTTATATGTGTATATTTGTACAAGTGTATATGTGAAAAAAAATATATATATATATAACTTTGTAAAGATGTCCCCCCAACAGGCCAGGAGTCTTCTCTGGAGGGGAACAAAGGTGAGACTGGGGTAGGTGGGAGGGATGTTTTTTACATTTTGCTCTTTTCTCTTTCTGTGTTATTTAAATTCTGTACAACTAGAATAAATAAAAACCTGCATGTTCCAACCCCTGCTGTGCACACACCCAAGGAAGAAAAGAAAGGTGTGTACTTCCAAAGATCACTGCAGAGCCCCAGACGCTGCCTCAAGTCCTCTCAGGCTCCTAAGAGTGGCAGCCACCCTCGTGAGAGCCTTGATTGCCCCAAATGTTTGCTTTAATCAATGTAATTAGCAGAGCATCCATTAGGCTGGAAGGCCCCGGAGTCCCCCGCAGGTCGCAGAGGCAGTGGCTTCTGTTCTTGGCTGTCCTGCCCATCCTCTGCATGGAGTGACTCAGCTTCCTGCCAGATATGGGCCTCCTCTCCCTCCATCCTCTCGGTGCCTCCTGTCCTGACTCTGAAGACTGCTGTGAGGGTCTTCTGATTTTGCAGGGTATAGTTGTTCCTGCCTGCTGCTCTGTGTCACTTCCCTCCCTCCCTTCCTTCCTTGTACTGGGAATTGAACCCAGGGGCATTCTAAAAAATAAAAAGGGTTGGGGGTGTAGCTCTGAGATAGAATGCCCCTGGGTTCATCCCCCATTACCAAAACAAAACAAACAACAAAAGAAAATAAAACATCAAAAAAAACCAATGCGGCCGGGCGTGGTGGCGCACGCTTGTAATCCCAGTACTTTGGGAGGCGGAGACCGGAGGATCCGGGTTCGCGGCCAGCCTCAGCTCGCTCTCTCTCGCGCTCTCTCTCTCTCTCTCTCTCTCTCTCTCTCTCTCTACTTAGTGAGGCCCTCCGCAACTTCGTGAGACCCGGTTTCAAAATAAAGTATAAAAAAAAATAGGGCTGGGAGTGTAGCACGGATGTAGAATGCCTCTGGGTTCAATCCCTGGTACCGCAAAAAAAAAAAAAAAACAAAACCAATGCAACAAACAAAACATTGCTGGTGCCCATGGCCTATTGGATGGAGTCTATAGGCAAGGAAAAAGGGTCATGGCTGCCCCTACAACAAAAGACAGGTTAACAAGAGAAAAGCATAAAAGGTTCTTTGGTTATAATTTCATGTGACATGGGGGCCTTCAGACTGAAGACCCAAAGACCCAGAGTCTAGATCTACTTTTATGCTTAGCTGCAATGAAGCACAGACAGCCATGAAGAAGCAGGGCTGGGCTGTTGGAGTAGCCTGGGCGGGCAACCCAGCAAAGCCTGCCTGCTCTGCTTCTTCTTGGCCCCTCAGTGGCAGCATTTATTCCTCCCCAGTGTAGGACAGGACCCTTGAGGGATGAGGGGGTGTGCGTGCGTGCGTGCGTGCGTGCGTGTGTGTTAGTTACTGGGGATTCAACCCAGGGGTGTTCTACCTCTGAGCTACACCCACAACCCTATTTTATTATTTTGTTTTGAAACAGGGTCTCACTAAGTTGCAGAGGGCCTCGCTAAATTGCTGAAGCTGTCCTCAAACCTGTGATCTCCTGTCTCAGCCTCCCAGGGAATACAGGCGTGCATCACCACACCCGGCTGTGATGAGGGTCTTACTTTCTTTATGGCCAATGCCCAGACAGAAAGTCAGGGGGAAATCAGAGCAATCATTTTAGGTTTTATGGCTGGTTTGGGGGAGGTGTTCTTGTTTGTTTGTTTGTTTGTTTGTTTCTGTCTGTCTTTTTTTTGCACTAAGGATTGAACCCAGGGGCACTTTACCTCTGAATTACATCCCCAGCCCTTTTTATTGTTTTATTTTGAAACAGGGTCTCGCTAAGTTGTTGAGGGTCTTACTAAGTTGCCGAGGCTGGCCTTGAACTTGCAATCTTCCTGTCTCAGCCTCCCAAGTACTGGGATTACAGGTATGCACTGCTGTACCTGGCAAAGGTGCTCTTGTTTCTATGACCTACTTTGGGGAAAAGGAATTCTAGTTTCTGAGGCTTGCTTGGGGGAAGAATGAGGGCAAAGCACAGGAAGGCAGGACAAGGGCAGAGGGATACTGACTCCCAAGGCCTTCATTTTGCGGTTATCATTTTCTCAGCTCCAACAAGTCCAAACTCCTTAATGAGGTATACACAGCTCAGTGCCACTGCCCAGGCCACCACGTCCTGTAGACATCCCGGAATGTCCCCTTTCTCCTAGTCCTTCATGCAGCTCTGACAGTGCCTGGCTGCTCTCCCATTGGAGGCCTTTGGGACGCATGCTGGTTTTTCCTCTTGAGAGTCTGCTCCTATTTCTTATGGAGCCTACACCCCTCAAACCACCTTTCAATCCATGTGTGATTCAGGCCTCCCTTTCCTCCACTTGTGGCCAAGCCAGATTGTTTAGCTTCTCTATTCCTAGAAGTCGCCCCCCCCCCCGGTGCTGGGGATTGAACTCAGTGCCTTGAACATGCTAGGCAAGTGCTCTACCACTAAGCGACTCTCCAGCCCCAGATCCAACTGGCATTTGAATTCTGAATATCATAAAAGCCTTGAAGAGACAGTTCCTCTCCAGCTCAGTCTTGTTCCCCGAGACTACTGCTTCAGCTCTCCTCCGAGTCTGGGAATTGGCGTGTAAACAAGCTTCATAGCAACTTTCTTCGCTTAAGCAAGCTGGGTCATTTGGGTGCTTACAATTAAAGAATTCCCAGTGAGCTGGGCATGATGGTGGACTCCTGTCATCCCAGTACTTGGGAGGCTGAGACAGGAGGACCTCAGGTTCAAGGCCAATGCCTGGTAACTTAGTGAGACCCTGTTTCAAGAGAAATAAAAATAAAAATAAAAAAGGGCTGGGGGCGTAGCTCAGAGGTGGAATGCTCCTGGGCTCAATTCCTAATATCACCAAAACAAAACAACACCAACAACCTCCCCGCAAAACAAACAAAAGAGTTTTTTTCTTTTGCAGTACCAGGGATTGAACCCAGGGGCATTCTACCTCTGGGCTACACCCCCAGCCCTATTTTTATTCTTTATTTTGAAACAGGGTCTCACTAAGTTGCGGAGGGCCTCACTAAGTAGCTGAGGCTGGCCACAAACCCGGATCCTCCAGTCTCAGCCTCCCAAGTACTGGGATTACAAGCGTGTGCCACCATCCCAGCTTCAAAAGAGTCTTTTACACTGTTAATGGGAGTATAGACTCTAGCATACTCATACCCATGACCCAGCGACTCAGCACTTCAGCTCCTAGTTATATAGAGAGAAGGAACTTGGGGTCATCCATCTGGAATATAGATATTCTAGACAGATTCTCACACATGTTCCTAAGAGACTGTGTAAGAAGATGTCTATTGCTGCGATGTTAGTGGTAAGGCAGAAGTGAGGACGGCCTCGGCCACCATCAGTAGGAGAATGAACGGCTAAAATGTGCATGGGACTTTGCAATAAGCACTTTTTTGGGGGGGCTGGCACTGCACATTGAACCCAGGGGCATTCTACCTCTGAGCTACACCTCTAGCTCTATTTTTATTTTTTATTTGGAAACAGGGTCTCACTAAGTTGCTGAGTGCCTCACTAAGTTGCTGAGGCTGTTCTTGAACCTGTGATCCTCCTGTCTCAGCCTCCCAAGTATTGGGATTACAAGAATGCGACACCACGCCCGGCTCGATAAGCACTTTTCAAGCATTCTCTCATTCACCCTTTCTTCAAAACATCCCTGAGTCCGTGGAAAATTGTGGTAGTACCCCATTTTACAGCCTATAAAATAGAACCTGGCTGCCTCTACACGAACGCTTGCTTATTTTCTGGTCCATTCTCCTTGGTTTCAGGACGAGGGCCCGGGTAGAGGGGTTCCGCAGTGTCTCGGGCCCAGGCGATCGACTCTCCAGCCGCCCCCGTGGTCTCGGCCTGGACGGTCAGCACCGCGGACAGCGCCGGCGGGGCGGGGGCGGGGCGTCCGCGGTGACGCCACCGCGCGCTCGCGGGCGGCCGCGTCACGTGACCAGGGCCCGGGCCCGGCGGCTGCGCACCCCCTCCGCGCAGCCCCCCGACCTGCAGCCTCCGGATCGCGCCCGCCGGTGAGCGCGGCGGCCGCCCGCTGTTCCGAGCCGGGCCGGGGGTGGGGGGATGTGACCTTGGCCGCCCCGGGTTGACCGCGGCATCCTCGGGATCCCCGCTCTCTACGCGCGTTTGCTCGGCGAGTGCGGAATGTGACATGAAGGACAGCGCTCCAGGAGTGGGGGTTCGGGCGCAGCCGAGGTCCCCAGGGCGGGAGGCTGCAGACCACACGCTCTCCTGGCCGGGGGAGGGGCCGGGGCTGCCGAGAGCCAAGCCAAGGCTGGGGAGGCTCTGGCGTCCTTATAGACCGTGGTAACTGCGCACCGGATCCACAGACGAGGAAACTGAGGCTCGGAGACGCGCAGGACTGGCCGGAGGTCGCATCGAGCGCGGGAAGCGCCTCCCCTAGTGTCAGGGAGGGGGGGGATGGGCAGCTCTGGGGCCCCACCGTAGACACTAACCGACCAGCTCCGCGCCCGGACGCCCCCACCCAGCCCCTCGGAGCCGGAGCCCGCCGGTGCAGCCCCTCCCCGCACAGCCACCTTGGTATTTTCTCCCATTTCTGGGCTTTAGTTCAGGTCCTTCCTCTGCCAAAAACGCATGCTCCCTCCCTGGCCTACCCAGGGAGACCTGCCTTTTCTCGGGTCCGAAAACTAGGGTTCAGGTTTACTCCTGAGCAAAGCCCGTCCAGTTGCCAGAATACAGGGCCGGCGCAGGCAGAGGACGCAGGCTGCGCTGCTGCTCAGCTTTGAGGTCCTGGGGAGGCCCTTCCGCCCTCTATCAGGGGCGCATTAGGAAGCAGGCCTCGCGTGGACGTCCCACACAGGGTGGCTCAGTGGTCCCGGCGTCTGCAGTTAGGGTCCTGGGGTTGGGTAGGGATACTGCGTGACATTGAGGGACACCCCCAAGAGCTGTCCAGAACAACTCTTGTCTGCTAGTCTGCAGGATCTGCCCAGGGCTGGGGCAGATTGCTGTGGGCAGGACCCAGCAAGGCTGGCTGGGGCTCCCCCGGGTAGAGACTGAGCCTCTAGGGTGCCTGGGTCTTCAGGCCCTGCGGGGATGAGGGTGGGAGCACACGCCGGCCACTGGGGCCACTCGCCTGGCAGGCTGGGTAAAGGCCATGGTAGTGTCCGGCTGCTGCCCCAAGACTGTTCAGTGTTTGTAAAACACAGTGTTCCCACGCAAGGCCAGCCAGGACACAGCCAGGCTTCTGTCTGGCTTGAATTGTCCCATTCCCCTGTGGGGGTGGGGCTGGCAGAGGGAGCCCTCAGCTAGTGGAAAGTTCCATTGCCTCCATAAGAGAAACCTGGACTGAGATCTTGATTCTGTAATGAGGACTGCTCAGACCCTGTCACTCATCAGCTTAGCTGCTCCTGCCTCAGTTTCCCTGTTTATAGAGTGGAGCAGATTCAGGGGCCCGCAGTGGGGTGTTGAGGGGCTCCAGAATCCGTGCTCCCTGACTGTGCTTTTTGTTGTTTGTTTTTAATTTTGCAGTGCTGGCGATCACACTCAGGGCCTTGTGCCAGGCAAGGGCTCTACCACTGAGCTACACTCCTAGTCCCTGGGCTCTTGTTTTTCTTCTCACAGTGGGTGGTCTTGGTTTCTGGTTTCCTTTGCTGTGTGTAGACCAGGGATAATAAAGCCTCCTGGTTGTTTGGGATCCTGTGATGTTCCAGGAGCATCATAGGCTGGTGAGGGGCCCTGCCAGGCAGAGCAGGGGTCCTGACCCCAGCCACCTGACCCTAGACCCATGTCCAGCTCTCCAGGGAGAGCCAGCCCCGGGTGGCTCTTGCTGCAGGGCCTGGCCATGCTGGCTTGTGGGGCTGGGCACACGGCCCAAAGCTTCAGAGGCTGAGCCTGTGGGAAGAAAGCTTGAGGCACCCAGGGCTTGGTGTCCTCGAAACCCTCTCCTCCCTCCCCACAGTGGGGCGTATTGTTGAGTTTTTAACTTTCCCCCATTCAGACTTGCTGCTGGTCACCTTGAGAAGCCACTGACTGAGAAGACACTCCCTTCCCGGCTCACGTGAGTTTGGAAGGGATGTGGGGAGAAAAAGAAGTAGGAGGCAGGTTGGGAGGCCCTATCCAGCTTTGCAGTGGGCTTGACCCCTGGCAGAAAGTCCAGCCAGTGGGCTCCTGGTGGCTTGGTTGAGCTAATGACAGGGGTAGAGGTGGGGAGGGAGGTAGCCTTCCTGGGGTTCTTGGCCCAGAGCCCAGCTTAGGCAGAATGCAGGAGCCAGTTATGCCCAAGAACATATGTTTTCTGGGGGACTGAGCGTGCAAGGGGCAGAGAAGGCTTCCCCCTGCTGGTAGCCCCTGGTGGGGTGGTTCTGGGGCTGCACCCCGCTTATAGGCCAGGGTTCCCAGGACACAGGGAATATTCGGTAGGAGCTGTTTAGTGTCCAGGCAGTGGCTGGGCTGGGGCAGAGAAGGAGCTGCTGCTCACAGTCACAGGGTAGGGTTGGGTTCACATTAGGTGGCAGAGATCTGGGGGCAATAGGGACCTCAGTGGGCCTATTGACACCCACCTTCCTAGATAGGAAGCCCTGGGGGTTCTCCAGGATCAGGGGACGCTGTTAGAATTATTGTCCTGCTGGGCACGGTGACGCAATCTGTAATCCCAGGACTTGGGGGGCTGAGACAGAAAGATCAAAGGTTCAAGGACAGCCTCAGCAACTTAGCAAGACCCTGTTTCAAAAGAAAAAAGAAAAAGGACTGGGGATGTAGCTCAGAGGTAGAATGCCCCTGGGTTCAACCCCCAGAAACAAACAAGCAAACAGCCTCCTGCCCCCTAGAGGATGGAGAAAGCCCCACCATTGAAAACCCATCATTCTGGAATCTTCCCTGGGGAAGGGTAGATGACATGATTGGGCAAGAGGGCTCCAGCCTAGGTAGAGCTGCAGTCTGTACGTACCCCTGGCCATACGGCAGCTGCCCTGCGTGGCATTTGTCTGGAGTGTGAGTACCTCTAGCAGAGCTCGACTTCTGCCTTCTACCACTCCTCTGGACCTCAGTGCTCCCCTCTGCTAAGTGGGACTGTTGTTGAGGTCTGTGTCACTGGCCATCCAGCTGTGCCCAGGAGGGAGGGTCCTCTGCGCCAGTGTGGTAGTCAGAGTGAGTCACTGATCATTGCTGGTCACAATGACCAGAGATCCAGGCGTGCTGCGGGCTCCCATAGTAACGCATCTGGTCATCCCTCAGCCCCCTGCACCTTGGCTCCCCAGCTCCTTTTCCGACTTTTTCCTGACCATGAACAGCACACTCAGTACCTGTGGCACTCCCTGCCCCAGTCCCAGGGTGGCAGGATGCTGGCCATTCCTGCTCCCAGGTGCACATGCCCCATAGCCCTCTGAGTGGCTCCAGGGCCTGAGCTGGGCGCTTCCTGAGGCAGGGCCTGGCGGGCCGGGGACCAGCTGGGAGGAAGCGTAGGCTGGGCGCGTGGGGCCCAGCCGGGCTCAGTGTCGTCGGGCTCAGTGTCTGCTGATGGCATTTACTAAGCCAGACCCTGTCCCAGAGAGCTGGGAGACTGTCCCATTCACCTCTGTCTTATCGTGGCCTGGTCCAGGGCCACCCTCAGTGGGACCAGAAGGTGCTGGTGAGGGAGCGTGTGGTTCTCAGAGCCTCCTCCCGTCCTGGTCCTGTGGTTGACGGCTCTCCTTCATTGCCATGTCCAGGATGAGTCAGCTTCGGCTACTGCCATCCCGGCTCGGGGCACAGGCCGCGAGGCTCCTGGTTGCACGGGGCAGCTCCATATCCAGCAGGCGCAGCAGGTCCTCCGAGTCCCCAGCCACCTTCCCGAGCAGCAGAGGTGGAGGTGGCTCCAGTTACATGGAGGAGATGTACTTCGCCTGGTTGGAAAACCCGCAGAGCGTTCATAAGGTTGGTGTCCCCACCTCCTCCGCTGCGTGGGACGCTCCTGGGGCCAGGTATGGGGGTGGGCAGCAGAGAGAAGCAGCCTGTCCACCTGTCCTGTGATGGTGGCTGGGTTTCGTTGCCTCTCAGGTCCTCAGTGTCCCTGTTATCCTTTTTGCTGATGACTCGACCAGTGGGAAGTGGTCTCGCTTGAGAGGCCCTGCTAGTGCCCTGCTTGGCCACATCTGAGACCTGTCCTGCCCTGAGGTTATGCTGCACTGTCCCCAGAGGGCCCCTTGTATAGAGTTAGGCCACTGAATGTTTATAGATGCATGATCTGAGCTGGGTGTGGTGGCTTACCCTTATAATCCCAGTACTTGGGAGGCTGAGACAGGAGGACTGCAGGTTCAAGGACAGCCTCAGCAAATAGATGCATGATCTGATAAAATAAATACCTGCTGATGGTTAAAAAAATTAAATCAGACTGGGTGTAGTGGTGCACACCTGTAATCCCAGTACTGGGAAGCCTGAGACAGGAGGATCACAGGTTTAAGGCCAGCCTCAGCAATTTAGCAAGACCCTTACCAACTTAGTGAGACCCTGTTTCAAAATAAAAATATAAAAAGGAGTGGGGGTGTAGTGTGGAGGCTTGGAGGTAGGGATGCCCCTGGATTCAATCCCCAGTACAAAAAAAAAAAAAAAAAAAAAAAAACGGGGCATGGTGCTGCATGCCTATAATCCCAGTACTTGGGAGGTTGAGACAGGAGGATTGCAGGTTCTAGGCCAGCCTCAGCAATTTAGCAAGACCCTTAGCAACTTGGTGAGACCCTGTTTCAAAATAAAAAATAAAATAGAGCTGGGGTGTAGATCAGAGGTAGAACAGCCCTGGGTTCAGTCTCTAGCACCATACACACACACACACACACACACACACACACACACACACACAAACACAAACACACACACAGCCCCTCCCCCCAAATTAAATCAGATAGTGGAAGAGCTGCTCTCTCCTCTTCAGTCACACTCTTCAGAGGAAAATGAACAATCACATGGTCCAAACCCAAACACTACGACAAGTCCAAAGGCGCCCTCCCAGTCTACCCCAGCTGTCCAAGTTCCACCTGACCCCCAGTGTATGCTTAGTGTCTTTTCTTTTCATTCCCTGACTTTCTTTATATATACTGATGGCAAACATAACTGGAGTTCCCCCTTTTTACACAGAAGGAGCCTATCACTGATATTGTTTTACTCCTCGCTTTTTTTGCTCAGCACTCTCTCCCGGGTCTGTCCATGTCAGTATGTGAAAAGCGTCATAGTTTTTTCCAGCTGTGTAGTATTCCATTGTGTGAGTGTGCCATCCCTGTCCCGCATGACAGACATGTGGTCACTTCCAGTCTCTGGTTGTCAGGAGCAGTGCTGTGGCACACACTTTTGTCCTTTCGTCATCTTGCACGTGTGCAGCTATCTGTAGGAAAGATTTCTCACTGTGGGAGGGTTGGACCAAGAGGATCTCCGTGTATGATTTTGATGGCTGTTGCCAAATTGCTTTCTGTAGGAGCTATTCCCACGGTTTCTCTCACTAGTGCTGCAGGGGAGGCGCAGAGGAAAGCACTTTCCACTCCTAGAAGATGCGCACAGCTGTGCCTGTGTGTGCACATCTGGCCTGTGTGTGCACATCTGGTTTTGCTTCTACACACAGTAGCAAGCCACACTTCCTCTTTTGCCTTATTTTCTTTACAACCTGCCTTGGCGATATCTTGTATCCACAATAATGAATGCCCCTTATTCTTTCTTTTTTTTTTTTTGCAGTACTGGGGATTGAACCCAGGGGCATTCTATCTCCGAGCTACACCCCCAGCCCTATTTTTTTCATTTCTTATTTTTGAAACAGGGTCTCACTAAGTTGCAGAAGGCTTCACTAAGTAGCTGAGGCTGGCTGCCAACCCAGATCCTCTGATCTCAGCCTCCCAAGTACTGGGGTTACAAGCATGCACCACCACACCCGGCTCCCCTTATTAGTATTGTTATTATTATTGTTGTTGGTACTGGGGGTTTAACCCAGGGGCATTCTACCTCTGAGCAACACCCCCCAGCTCTTTTTTTAAATTTTGAAACAGGGTCTCACTAAGTTGCTGAGGGTCTTATTAAGTTGCTGAGGCTGGCCTCAAACCTGGCATCCTCCTGTCTCAGCCTGCCAACTATTGGGATTACAGGTGTGTGCCACCATGCCTGGTGCACCTTACTATTTTAAGATTGCATAATATTACAGATTCTAGATCTTCAACCATTTGGATGGTTCTTTAGATTAGTTTTGTGTTGCCAGTTCTGCAAACAGTCCTGCAGGGAACACCCTTGTTTACACACCTAGGCACACTTGTGTAACACCTGTGGCGTAAATTACCAGCAGCAGAATTGTTGACTCAAAAGATACATGCCAGCCAGGCGTGGTGGCGCATGCCTATAATCCCAGGACTTGGGAGGCTGAGACAGGAGAATCACAGGTTCAAGATCAATTTCAGCAATTTAGTGAGACTCTCAGCAACCTAGAAAGACCCTGTTTCAGAACAAAATATAAAAAGGGCTGGGGGTGTAGCTTAGAGATAGACTGCTCCTGGGTTCAATCCCCAGTACCCCCATCCCCACACAAATACATGCAGCCAGGCATGGTGGTGCACACCTGTAATCCCAGTACATGGGAGGCTGATACAGGAAGATTACAGATTCCAGGCCAGCCTTGGCAACTTAGTGAGGCCCTCAGCAACTTTGTGAGACCCTGTTTCAAAATTTATTTATTTATTTTTCGGTACTGGGGATTGAACCCAGGGGAATTGTACCTCTGGGCTACACCCCCAGCTCTATTTTTTATTCTTGATTTCGAAACAGGGTCTCACTAAGTTGCTGAGGGCCTAAGTAGCTGAGGCTGGCTGTGAATCCGGATCCTCCGGTCTCAGCCTCCCAAGTATTGGGATTACAAGCCTGCGCCATCATGCCTGGCTCAAAATTTATTTTAGTTTAATTTAATTTAATTTAATTTTTTTGTGGTACTGGGGATTGTACGCAGGGGTATTCTACCTCCGAGCTACACCCTCACCCCTATTTTTTATTCTTTATTTTGAAACAGGGTCTCGCTAAGTTGTGGAGGGCCTCGCTAAGTAGCTGAGGCTGGCTGCAAACCTGCGCTCCTACTATCTCAGCCTCCCAAGTACTGGGATTACAAGCATGTGCCACCACGCCCGGCTCTGTTTCAAAATTTAAAAAAATAAAAAGGGCTGGGAACATAGCTCAGAGGTAGAATGCCTCTGGGTTCTTTTCCCAGTACCCTGCCACCCCCCCAAGAAAAGTTATGTGCGTTGGACATGTGGAGGGTCTGCCTGCCATGTTGCCCTCTGCAAAGACCTGTAACCCAGTGTGTAGGGCAGGTTTCCCCCAGAGCAGAAGCTCCTGCTGCCACCACCACTCCAAGCCAAGTGCCAAGGAGAGCTGGGCTCTGGTGAGGGGCCTGGGCTGGTTGAGAGGGGTCCTGAGAGCTGTGTCCCCTAAGGAACCTGGCTGTCCCTGGGACCCAGCCTGGGCCACCCAGGCCCTGACCTGGCTGTGTTCTTGCTTCTTCCCCACCCAGTCCTGGGACAGCTTCTTCCGGAAAGCCAGCAAAGAAGCCTCATCTGGCTCTACTCAGCCCCATCTCCCATCCGTCGTCCCCGAGAGCCGGGGCGCAGCCTCCAGCCGAGCCAAGACCAGCAAGCTGGTGGAGGATCACCTGGCTGTGCAGTCCCTGATCCGGGCCTACCAGGTGAGGGCAACCAAGACAAAGGCAGAGGTGGCCCGGCTCCTGGGGCTTGGCCAGGTGCAGGGGGACGGGACCGCCCTGGGCTCCAGCGTCATCTCTCCAGAGAGCCTTTCTTCACGTCCTCTTTCAAGGGCCACCTACTCCTCTGGCTGGTCTTGGTGCAGAGCATTTACCACCCCCCTGGTATTCTTTGTGCATACTGATGTGTTAGCTCATGACCTGTCTTCTGGAAAGTTGTCTGTCTTGCTGGGAATGGTGGTACCCACCTGTAATCCCAGTACTTAGGAGGGAGGCTGAGACAAAAGGATTGCAGGTTTGAGGCCAGCCTCGGCAATCTAATGAGACCCTCAGCTACTTAGCAAGACCCTATTTCAGAATTTTATAAAAAGGGCTGGCTGGGGATGTAGCTTGGAGGTAGACTGTCCCTGGGTTCAATCCCCAGTACCCAAGAAAAGAAAAAAAAAGTTGTCTGCCTTGTACACATGATGCCCTAAGTTCCTTGAGGAGTACTCAGTACGTAATCAACTCCACAAACTGCTGAATGAGAGGTGAGCGTGCTGGCCACTGCTCATGGCTGGTTTCCCCTCTAGACTGGCCATTCCAAAGGGGAAGGGGCTGGTAGACAGCGGGTGTTTCATAGTGTTTATGGAATGAATGAACAACTCAGCAAATGGCTCTCCCCCCAACAGCTGCCCATCCTGGAGACCTGGGCTCCCCGTGCCGGGTCCCCAGGCAGACCCCTCCTCTGTCAGTGCTGTTAATGTTCTGTATTCTTCGGCTTGACTGCACAGGACGAGGTGGAAGGCTGTTCTGGGAGTTCATGCTGCAACAAGTATAATCGTTGGGGATATCTCTGGGAACTGGTGGCAAAGGCATTTCGTAAGGGAAACTTGATCTGCGGGGGGTGACGCTAGGGTACCCTGGGGCCCTTGGCAGAGACTTGTGGGAGGGCTCAGCAAGTTGCCACAAGGGCTTTGGAGCAAGGAGGCATTAGCAAATGGAAATGACGCTATCTGGGTGGGATGGAACCAAGGTCCCCGGGCACCCTCCGCCCCTGGGTGGAAGAGGAAGGTGAGCAGGGTTGGTTCCTTCCCTGGCCCGAGGACCCATTGACTGTAGGCCACGTGAGCAGACAGCCACTAGATGCACTGATTGAGTATCCCTGATCTGAGACATCCGAAATGCTCCAGAATCTGAAATTTCCTGAGCATCGGGCTTGACGCCACAGTGGCAGATTCCTTACTCGACATCATGTGGTGGGCACAGTCAAAACACAGGCATGCTGGGCGTGGTGGCGCACGCTTGTAATCCCAGTACTTGGGAGACTGAGACAGGAGGATTGCAGGTCCGCGGCCAGCCTCAGCTACTTAGTGAGGCTCTCTGCAACTTAGACCCTGTTTCAAAATAAAGAATAAAAATAGGGCTGGGGGTGTAGCTTGGAGGTAGAATGCCCCTGGGTTCCATTCCCAGGACCACAAAAAAAAAACCCCAAACAAAAACAAAATACAGGTACACCAAACATATTGTATAAGCCAGGTGTGGCAGCACTGACCTGTGGTCCCAGTACTTAGGAGGCTGAGACAGAAGAATTGCAGATTCTAGGCAGCCTCAGCAACTTAGCAAGACCCTGTTTCAAAATAAAAAAATAAAAGGCTGGGGTGGGGGTAGCTTAGGGTAGAATGCCCCAGGCCAGGGTTCAATCCCCAGTACCACACACACAAAATTACTGTATGAAGTCACCTTCAGGCTATGTATTTAAGGTACATATGAAACAAATGAATTTTATGTTTAGACATAGGTCCCATTCACAAAATATCTCATTATGTATATGCAAATTTTCCCAGATACAAAAAAGAAATACTGAAATACTTCTGGTCTCGAACATTTTGGATAAGGGGTGCTCAAGGTGTATTGTATTTTCTTGGCTGGCTAAAAACAAGAAAAAGATCAATTATTTGAATCTTGCTTTAAATAAGCATTAAAAAGAAATTGTAGCTGGGTGTGGTGACTCAGGCCTGTAATCCCAGTACTTGGGAGGCTAAGACAGGAGGATCACAGGTTCGAGGGCAGTCTCAGCAAGTAGTGAGACTCTCATCAACCTAGTAAGACCCTGTTTCAAAATAAAGATAAAATAGGGCTGGAGGTGTAGCTCAGAGGTAAAATGCCTCTGGGTTCAATCCCCAGTAACACACACACACACACACACACACACACACACACACACACAATTGTGAGACAAAAGGCAAACATGAATGTCACTGCCTATTTGATGATAGCAAGGATTACTTTATTAGGGATTATCAACTTGGACAATACAGTGCAAGGAGTGTAAAACTGAACATTACGCGCAGGTAGTAACACCCAGAGTGCTGCGAGGGCCTCATCTCCCAGCACAGTTCTCAGGTCTTCAGCTGCTCTTTGTGTTTTAATTAGCTAAGATCAAGTAGTAGGGACGCTGGATTCAGCCATCATTATTCTGTTTGCCTGGGTTAAGACTGACTCAGGTGGAAGAGCGGGGTGGCTGCCGGCCCCAGCCTCTTGTGCCTGCACGTTTGAGCTCCCAGCAGGGGGCCCGTGGCACCTGCACAGGTCAGTAAGAGGCAGGGAATTCTGGTTTGACTCATCTGCACGCTGTACTGGAAAAACTACATCATTATGGACATTTCCACACATTTAAAAGGCAGAAGAATAGTGAAGTGAGCCCCACATCCATCAACATATGGCCAATCTTGTTTCATCTGTCCCCTTCCCCCACACCTTCACCCACTGCTGGATTATCTTGAGGCAAATCCTAGATATCCGATTATTGTATTCATGGGATATTCAGAATGCATTTCTAGATCTAAGGGCCCTTTAAAGAATGTGCTGTGGGGCAAGGGATGTATCAATGGTAGAGCACTTGCTTAGTACGCATGAAGACCCTGGGTTCAATTCTTCTAACAGTATAATAGCAAGCTGGGTGTGGTGGTACAGCCTGTAATACCAGAACTTGGGAGGCTGAGACAGGAAGATAGCAGGTTTGAGGCCAGCTTCAACAAACTAGTGAGACCCTGTTTTAAAAATAAAAAAAATAAAATAGGGCTGGGGATATAGCTCAGAAGTAGAGCACCCCTGGATTCAACCTCCAGTCCCTCCCAAATGGCAATAATCCTTAATAAAGTAATCCTTAATATCAAATATACAGTGACAGTCATGTTTGCCTTTTGTCTTATGGTTTCTTTTTAGTGCTTGTTTAAAGCAAGATCTAGGTAAGTCCACAGGTTGCAGTAGTTGGTGTGGATCTTAAGTTTCTTGTTTTCCCACTGTTTCTTTTTGGGTTCCTTGCAAGATTTTGTGGAAGAAACTTTGTGTGTGTGTGTGTCCGGTAGAGTTTTCCTGAGTCTGAGTTTTTCTGATCTCATCCACATGGTGTCAATTCACCTGTCCCTCTGTCCCACGTAATTTCTGTAAATTGGTAGTTAAATCTAGAGGCCTGTCTTAATATAGATTTGATTTTTCCCCCACCATCACCTTCCTGGTATTGATGGGTAATCAGTGAGGAGCAATGGATGATAATTAGTTACAATTAATAGAACTATTAACTAATTAAATAATTAGTGGATGAATTAATAGACTTATTGGGGGTTGCAAAAATGGTGATATTCTCATTCTATCTTTTCTTCTTTGTTCATTACCCAAAATATTCCACCAGGAGAAAATCCCCTTTGTCCACTCTATTTTTGGGGAGGTACACATTATCTAGGAAAGGCAGGATTAATGCTTGATTTTTTTCCTTTTATTTATGTATTTTCAAAAATATGAAGTGGTTCCTTTGCATCCTTCAAAGGCAACCGATGTAGATTTTTCTTCCTTTTTTAGTGTCATATTAGTGTACAAATTGAAACATCTGATGAATTTCAATCTGTTGCAGATAGTATACATACTGTTTTTCAAAATGTGTCTCTACTCCTAGCGCCTTTGTTGTCGAGTATGACAAACTGCTCTGAGTTCATCTTGTATGTTTCTGCCCAGCCCAGGCACCAGCCAGGTCTCTGGGGAACCCTGAGACTGTTCACTGCTATTGGTTAGAGCTGGAGAATGTGTATTTTGTGTGTGTGTGTGTGGTACCGGGGATTGAACCCAGGGGTATTCTACCTTTGAACTATATCCCCAGCCCTATTTTTTATTCTTTATTTTGAAATAGGGCCTCACTAAGTAGCTGCGGCTTGCTGCGAACCCAGATCCTCTGGTCTCAGCCTACCAAGTACTGGGATTACAAGCGTGTGCCACCATGCCCGGCTGAGAATGTATATTTTTTAGAAAGATAACACAAGTTATGGGTTTATCCTGATGGGACTACACACTCCAAATGCAGAGCTCAGGGTTTTTCCTTGACCTCATCAATCTTATGGCACCGTCTCCTTGCAAAGATCCCAGAGTAGATGTTCACAAAGATGCCAGCACAGTGACTTAATTGATTTTCCTACAACCCACGTGCAACAACCTTAGAAGAACAATTCTTTTTTTTGTGTGTGTGTGATACCGAGGATGGAACCCAGGGGCATTCTACCTCTGAGCTACACTCCCAGCCCTATTTTATTCTTTTATTTTGAAAGAGGGTCTCACTAAGTTGCAGAGAGCCTCATTAAGTTGCTGAGGCTGGCCACGAACCTGTGATTCTCCTGTCTCAGCCTCCCAAGTACTGGGATTACAAGCATGCGCCACCATGCCCGGCTAGAAGAACAATTCTGATGCTGTTGCTACTGATTGGTAATAGAAAAGAGTTCCTGAGATTTCCCTTGTAGTTCTGTTTGCCTTTAGGGAATATTCCATTAGCCAATTAGAGTGTCTGTGCATCTATGTCACTAAATGGACATATTTATTCATTTGTCTTATTTTACTTTCAATATTTAAAACTTAATTTTGTTTTATAATAATGTAAAATATGTTTAGGTTCTGAAGTCAAATCTTCAAAGCAAGAAAATACAGTTTTAAAAGTCTGGCTTCTAGCCGGGCGTGGTGGTACATGCTTGTAATCCCAGTACTTTGGGAGGCGGAGACTGGAGGATCCGAGTTTGCGGCCAGCCTCGGCTCTCTCTCTCTCTCTCTCTCTCTCTCTCTCTAGTGAGGCCCTCTGCAACTTCGTGAGACCTGGTTTCAAAATAAAGTATAAAAAATAGGGCTGGGGGTGTAGCGCAGAGGTAGAACGCCCCTGGGTTCAATCCCTGGTACCGCAAAAAAAAAAAAAAAAAAAAAAAGCCTGGCTTCTAACCCTGCCCCCATCCTATTTTGTCCTATCTTTGTAGATAATAACTTTTCTTATTTTATGATTTTATTTTGTGATTTCTTCTTCTAATGCATATATTTATTTGTGCATATACAAATGCACATATTTATGTATGTTTCTTCTTCCTTAGATAATGGGTGATTCACCATACACACTTTTCTAGAATTTGCATTTTTTTTTCTTAGCAGTATTTTGTGGAGATGACCTCATAGTAGCAGATGAGATTTTTCCTTCTTTCTTTTTTTTTTTTTTTTTTTTTTTTTTTTTTTTTTTTTTTTTTTTTTTTTTTTTTTTTTT
>PVJS01003652.1:0-44665 GCA_004027185.1 Glis glis
AGAGAGAGAGAGAGAGAGAGAGAGAGAGAGAGAGAGAGAGAGAGGCGGAGAAAGAGAGACAGGGAGAGAGAGAGAGCTGAGGCTGGCCACAAACCCGGATCCTCCGGTCTCTGCCTCCCAAAGTACTGGGATTACAAGCGTGCGCCACCACGCCTGGCCACAAGCTTACTTTTCTGTGCACACGAACCACCCAGGAATCTTGTTAAAATGTAGATTCCAATTCTGTAATTCTGAGGCAGAACCTGAAATATATGTAACAAGGCCTAGGTGCTTCCACACTGCAGGCCTGTGACTTGCCCTTTGACCTGTCCTTCTCCTATAGGAGAAGCTGTTAGAGAGATCAGTCTCTTGTGTGGACTCCTTGGTAGCACATCATCTCACAGTCTGACCAGAGCATGCTGAGCAGGAAGAGGGACCAGCTGAGCCCACCCACAGGTCACTGGGTTGGGGGGTGGTGAGCACATGTGTAAGGCCTGGTTACAGAGTCATTCTTTGCAAAGAAGAGGAAGGGGACACTCCTCCCTACAGTAATTTCCTCTACCTTGGACAAGTGATGTTTGAATATAATAAAGGACCCAGGGTAGAATTCCAGACACATCATGGCTACAATGTGAGCTCCTTTTCCCAAAAGTTTCCTTTGTGAGCACAAGGTTATCATGCAGGATTGTCTACTCTGGTGAAAACTGTTCTGTGGTGGAGCTCTGGAACTCTGAGGCCATTTGTGAGGTTTCAATCTTGGCATTTGCACTTGCTAGCTCTTTGAACTTGGGAAAAATTACATAACCCCTCATACCTCGGTTTCTTTTTTTGCAAATGGAGGTAACAAAAGCACCTACTACAGAAGATAATCATGAAGACTAAACAGCCCCTGGCATAAGGTAATGCATAGGAACTTCCAGGTGTTATTGCTGTTACAAAAATATACACATGCATGTGTATCTTAGCTCTTCAACTAAACCATAAAGGTCCCTAAAAGACCCTCTCTTATACTTGATATCCTATCATTATCTGATGACTTGCTCACAAGTAGTAAAATAACTGTACCGGGCAATAACCAAAAACTTGGGTGTACTTTGTTCCCAGGGATGGCCAGTGGGAGGTTCCGGAGAGACATACTAGGGGGTGACTATGTCATTGCTTCTACCTTGGCCATGTTTTTCTGTGGCTCAGACATGGTGCCACCTACTCAGGGATTATGGATGGGAGATGAAGTCATAAGAGTATAATAGTTGAAATAATGCTATGAATGTATAAGAAACTACCAATTCCAATATCAAAGACGTGCGTGGGGAGGGTGTGGGGGGGAGGGCACCAAGAACTATGTACAGACATCTGTCTGACACTCTATACCTCAAAATGATGTAAAATTACAATGCATCAAAAATAAATAAATAAAAATAAAGGAGACTAGGAAAGGGCTAAAGCAATAGAGATCTTAATGTCACAAGCTATTAGTACTTCATGTGTAAGTTACCTCTGGTAATCCTCACCATGACTGTCCAAAATAGAAAAGAAATATCATTATTCTCATCTTCTAAATGGGAAATCTGAGTCATTAAGGTTCTAAGATCTTGCTTAGGGTCACCTGGCCAGTACAACATTCTGATGCCCGGCTCAAGTCTCAGCCAGCCTGCTGTTAATCCAAGCAGGGCCCCTGATAGTGAGCAGAACACTGAGAGATACACAGGACACCAGGGGTCTCATTGAGCATAGCTGTGAGTAGATAATGATTATTACTAAAATTCTTCTCTGCCAGAAAGTACACATTGGCTTCCAGTGTAGCATCATCTTAATTATGTCGATTTAATTGGAAAAAATCCATCCTGTTTTCCCTATTCAAAATGTATTTTTCTCAATGTACATTTTAGATTACCACCTTGAATGACTCCTATACTTTAACATCTATACTGTAAGAAATTCAGTATGAAACCTACAATTTAGTTTAAGAGAGAGAGAGGATGAAGCCAAGAGTTTCTTGAATAAAAATTGCATACTTAAAAATTTCCTGACCTTAAGGCCATACTATAGATTGGATAAGATTAGGTCTTTATGGATATTTAAAGTGACAGTGCTCCACTGAAATTTCATTTCAATTTACCTTGAGAATATTTACCTTTGATACAGAATATCCTATCTAGAACTGACAAAATTATAAAGTAAAATTCCAGTGATCCACAAATGCTCATGTCATTTTTTAAGCCTAACACTTTTTGTTATATATTTATATGGCTATTGTGTTTTTTCAAGTTACTCTTTTTATGTCAATGAGAGTTAAAAGCCATGCTGGTTAAAGTTTTGCCAAATAAGCACAAAACTAACCTCAGCTAAAGAAAAAAAATGCACAGCCCATGAATTTTTAAAAGTTCATACATAATATATCATAAAAGTAGGATGAATAATATGGGACATGGGCTTTAATAAAAAGCTCCTTGACCATTTCTCAGAGACTCTGAGATGTAATCAATACCCAAAAAGGTATCTTGGGGACAAAGCCAAGATTTATGACATTTTTGCCGAGAGTGACACTTTCTGCTTACTCTATCAGCTGGGGGACATGATATTGAATTTTAGAGAACACAAGAAAGGAAGGTATTTTTATCTGCCTGACAATGCTTCAAGGATGCTCTTTATGGTTCACTTGTGACATCACATTTGATGGAAGGAAAATAACAACCTAAACAAGTGCTGTGAAGGCAACTGGGAAACTCACCTGCAGCTCGACATCAGCTCGTGACTGTGTCAGACCCCGGCTTCTTCCCACCTCTGTGAGCAAATCTCCAGATGAAAGATCTAAGATGCGTGAGTGAAGTTTCTAGGTAGAACCAAGAAAAAAACATCGAATAGAGATCATTTAATTGCTTGTTTCAAAATCCTGCTTCGGACACAGCTGAATTGCAGAAGAGTTGACATTTCCAAATTAGAGCATACACGTTCCTAATTCAAACAAGTTTATTCCAGCTTATCAGGGTTTCATATATATGCATATATGCAAATTGCATTTTATAAACAATAATCACAGATTTGCAGTATGTCAGTCTGCATTGGAAAATAGGCAGTAGGAAAAAACAAGTGGTAGTTGGAAGATAAGTAGTAGGGAACATGTGAATACCCCAATATACTTACTGACTAGTGTGAAAATTAACTTTTGATATTCATATTAAAAAACCCAGTCATCAAGTTAACCTTATGAGGTTGAGCCATCATCAAAATCCCAGGAAATAATTATAAAAGTGACCTTATTTCTCAGCATCACTGATCTCTTGAAATCTTCCCTTGGACACATTTTAACTCAAAGTCATTAGCGTCATCTGTTAGGAACAATTAATGTGAATAGAAAATAATTGCTTCAGGGACCTGGGGACTCAGAGGACTTTGTGCATTAATATTTACATGTTATTTGATTATATACTGAATTCTTTATTTCAGATTTGCTTGGGAGGCCTGCTAAACCAGGGACAGTTCACTATATTAATCTTCATACTAATTACCAAGGCTTTTCTGTGGACATTAAATTTGATCTGTCTAATTGCAAATACAATAAAATCCATGATTTATGTCTAATGTTTCTGCTAGGTTGGTGACATTTAAAAATGGTACTTGTACTCTGGTTTGTCTTAGTTCCAACTTTTGTGACTTCAGACACTACAAAAATCTAATCAAGTAAGTAAACAATAATGCAGCTAAGCATGCCGCTGTAACCTCTGAAAAGTTCCCTTTCCACCTGGAGAGGTCCTATTGTAGGACAGGGATGCTGAATCTAGAAATGCCTTAGATTCCCTGCCACGAAGTAATGTTAAGACCATCTTAGAATGCAGGGTTTGCCTCACAGGTCATTTTGCCCCAGCAGATTAACCATGTTGTCAGTAGGGACTGTGAGTTCCGTCAAAATGAGTCACATTCATTTTGTTCCCTATTCCCTTGAGGTTGAACTTCTGGGACAGTTCTGTAACCCTGGTTATCTGGTCACTTAGTAAACATTTATTCAGAAACTGCTTAAGGGTGAGCACTCTGGTAGGGCTTTGTTCTATCCTTCTGCAGGTGTAAAGATATTTTTTTCTATTGTAGGTAGACCAGTTCTCCTTATCAGTGGAGTTTCACATCACTATTGGTCTTACACCTGTACCTTTATTCTCTCAGTCCATGTGTTTATGGAGGTACTTTCACAAAAAAATGTGAATAAATCCTAAATAGCTTACTGATTGTTTAAAAAATTTAAATTTCTCCAACAAAAATGACCTGGACACATAACTAGGAAAAGGCACTATTTTTCTGAATAATTTTTATAATATTTATCTCGAGTTGCCTCCAGATTCTGTTTCTGGGGGCAAAGATAGAATTTCTCTCATCATGTAATTCTCAGGACCTGTCAGTGTATTATAGTCAGTAAGTGCCCAATTAATGCTTGTTGAAGTCTATAAAGAAAAAAAAAGATGTCTTTGGATTATCCCTACTTGTATATAGGTTTTAAAAGATTGAGAGAGTGCCAAAAATTACGTTTTAAGACCTAAGAATACATTTATCAATATGCAAACAGCAGAAGTAGTTATGGGAAATGACATTCAACAAAAGAAATGATGATTTTTGAGTGGTATGTCATGTGATTTGGGGGAAGAGTCTTCTATAGATATCTGACTTCTTATTCAGTTCATGATTGTACTTCAGAATTTTTTCTGAGATATATGATGTCACTCTTTCACTGACTGCATGAATATGTGCATGTAGAAACCTGCCTTCCTAAATGACGTTATGATTCATTGCTTTTTATCCAACTGGTCAGTTTGCTCCCTTGAAATAGGTACAGTCCATGTAGGAGATGGAAGAGATCCTGGGGCAGGAGGTCAGGAGATCTGAGTTCCAGCCCTGTCTAGGAAAGGGTTTCAGGGGTCTCGGGAATGTAACTGAACCTCTCTCACTTATTATAGAAAGATGGAAACAGCTACTTAACCCATGATCACAGGAAAGAAGAGACATTGTCATAGTAAGATGAGGAGGTAAGTGACACAGTATGTTGAGGTCCACATAGTCTTACACCAATTTATTGTGAAACAGAGTTGGTGGTAGGTACTTTCTTAGATGATAAGGTACAATAATTTGCTTTGTAGTTTCCATATATGTAAAATATATGGAATAAAAACTGACTCAGATAAAATAAAATCTACTTCTGTGTTAAGGTTTTAGACAAGAAAATGGTAGGTAAATATCATCCTTTCACACAAGTTTCTTTAAATAAACATGAGAGCTCACAAGCCCACAGATGCCATAATTCTTATAAGACTTGGAAAATGGCTCATATTTTCACAGCTGTATATGTATATGTAATAAATATAGCCTCACAAAAAGACATGTATGTGTATGGGTGTGTGTATAAAATCACTTTTCAAACCGAGACTGTGATATTATCTGTACTTAATTCTGATCTTGGTGAGAAGTAGGTAGAATATATAAATGGAAGATTTAAGTAAAGTCATTGTCAGAAAGGTAGTAAACGAGAAGGTCATGATTACCTTAGAGGAGATCACCTGCTTAAGAGGGCAAATTCTCCACCACAACCCATCTATAGTTCATGTTCACTGTTACAGTCTCTCTGGATAACATCCCCCGCCTGAACTATGTTCAACTTCAGATGCTTAATCTGTGAACCAGAAGAATCCCTGATATAGGCACATTTTGTTTCAGATGTGAATGGTAGTAAGACCACTCAGTAAAGGTCTGAAACCGGCCTTGTGTTCTCTGTTACTTGATCTCAGCAACTGAGATTCCACTTGGCCTCATATATAGAGACTCCCAGCCACACATATCTACAAACCCGAGATAAGTGAGAGACCCTTTCCCTCAAAGGCTTCTTTTGAGGGTGTCAGTCTTACCCCACCCTGTCAGGTTGACACTTTAATCCATCTTTCCAAAACACACTCTCCCTGCCCCCCTGACAAAAACCTGTCCATTATTCAGGTCTATACTAAAACCTTACCAACAAGGCTACCTATCCTCTCTAACCCAGAGTGGGTTCCCTGCCCTGATGGATTACGTCACCCTCTCACTCTGACTCTTTTTCTAAAGGGAACCATTAGTGAGTTGCTCCTGTTGTAGGTTCTATTTCCTATGGATGATCAGCTCCATGAGAGTGCAGGCCAAACCCTACATTACCATTTTGTTTCTGTGGCAGAGACACGCTAGGTGGACAGAACCTCATCCTTGACACACAGCTGGACTTCATCTCCTGGCCCCCTTTGCAGTCAGGAGTGGCCATGTGAGATGTTAGTTCTAGCACATAGAGTGCAGGCAAAGTGCTGCCTGCCTTTCCTGCCTGGTCCGGGAGCATCTCCCATGTGGTTCTCTGTGCTCTGTTCCCTTCTATTGGCTCAGTGCAGCCAACTCAGCACAGCAAGTGCTATGGAAGCTACATGTCCAAGATGAACACAGAGTCAACCTAGTGAAGAGAATTTGGATTCTCAAATCACCAACTAGAAGAAAGCCACTTTGGGACCAGAAATATCTCTTCTTCACTTTACATGAAGAAGAAATCAATTTACACTGGGTTTGGGTCATATGCACTGGGGGTTTGTTTATCATTGCTAACATTGACCTGGCTGATATTGCCCCTTCTGAAATAAGCACTCTGCAGTATACAGGGTAGCTGCTCAGTAGGTATATACATTTATATCTATATATATATTTGCATGTGTTAATATATGTATACATGTGCATATACACACGTATTTACACATTTATATAATGGTTATCAGTAGACCAAGGATTTGGGCTTCATGGAGAGGAGGCCTGCTTTCTGTTACTATATGCAGGAGCAAGGCTGGGGGGATTTCTTGAAGAAGTAAGCTATATCACAATCCATAGCAAGGAGCCATCCTTCATACAAGGGTAAAATACCAAGTTGAGTCTTGATGACTCAGCGATATTAGGGCAGCTGGTGCCCAAGGCACACACTGGGTCAGTTATTTGGGGGTTAATCTACCCTCCAGCTAGCTTTGTGTTCACTGAATAGTCCTCACAAGATCAGCAAAGAAATGTCCCCTCTGCAGACTGCACCAAGGACAGCTGTCCTTTATCAGGTGGGATAAAGGTGGAGTGGCCCCTATGGAGTGGCTGTAATGGATTCTGTGGCGCTCCAGTTAATGATGGCAGCAGAGACTGGAGACCAGGCGCTCAAGTCTTTCAGAACTGGTCGGAGGGCTTTAGAGACCTCCACTGTCTCTCCCTTAACTCGCTGCACTGCAGCTCCTCAGGTGCTCAGAGAAGGCTTGTTGTCTTGGATGGAGTTCTGCCTCTAGGCCTTGCCTCAGTTCCATTGTGATGTCTTAAGTTTCAGGCAGTAAGTGACCAGGCCAGGAAGACACTGAGACTTTATCCAGGAGCAAGGTGAAGTTAAAAAAACAGATCGTCTGAAAAATCTGAGGAGCATGGGAAGCCATGCTAGACAGTCCAAGTGAATCAGGGTGATGAGCAGCTTTTCTGTTTGCTAATGTCCTTCCTAAAGTTTGGAAAGGAATGTGTGAATTTTCCATGTCAGGGTTTCAGAAGTCATTAGCTCAACTTTAGGAGTTAAGAAGAAAGGACGAAAAGGATCTTTGAACCATGGCTTCCTTCTCTTCATTCCGATTTCTTGACAGAATTGAGATAGAATTGATCCAACACCATAATCATGCATGTAATTAATTATTCTCCCTTCTAACTACCCACAGTGGAATATCGATACAAAAATGAAGTTATGAGAATAAATATGGCATGTATCTGGACTTCACCAACACGAGCACCTTGTGCACAGCAATAGAGGAGGATGTGAATAAGGTTTTTAATCTCATCTCTTTCCATCTCCTTGAGCAACTTGACCTGGGAAGATACTATAACTATCCCCAATTACACCCCAGTCCTGTTTTATATTCATCAGTGCTGGGGTTTTTTCCTCTTGTAGAACAAATCAACTGAAGGAGATGGCTTCTATGCCCATAGTTCTTAAAGTGCTATTTTACTTACAAGGTGAGAAGGTCTCTTATTGCCATAGGATCTAGTGATAAGCCTTCTTTACCTTTCTATGAATTCTATCTTGAATATGCTACACCCATTGGAAGTTATTTTTCTACTCTCAGAAGTTTCAAGGTAGGAAAGTCAGAAGAGGAGTGGAAGAATTGCAGTTTGCCACTGTTACCTGCCGCTATTCAGCATGACCCAGGAGAAGTAACAGCCACAGTCGTCCCCGGTCACTCGGTCACTCTCAGTCAGTGCACTCTCCCCTGCCCACCGTCCTGCTGAGCCCTGCTACTCACCACGCCACCATCCTGGCTGGTTGCTCCTGGGTCTTGGGCTTGGTTAGGGATCACCCTCCCTCACATGTCCAGGCCTGGATCCTGGGCTGATTCATGGGATGAAGAACTCTTTTTTCAGTTTTCAATTGGCCTGTCTCTACTTCAGAGTTGATCCCACCCTACAGCTTCCAGAAAGGTTCCTAGGACCCCATTCCTGCTCCTTCAACTCAGTCCTAAGCTAGCCCAGGGCCCAGTGCTTCACTCCCTTTAATCCCACCATAAGGTTAGCAAACCTGGAATGGGTTCTTATGAAATTCCCTGAGCATCTTTTGATAGTGTTAATTTCCCGTGATTTCCATTCTGGATATTTTCTGCTACAAGGGTAGAAAATACCTGTGGCAGATTGGGTGTATGTTTGAGAGAATTTTTTTAAATATGGCACTGAATCAGACAAAGCCAGGTGAATAAGCTTTGTTCCTTCTTTTGGGTAATAAGGCAATTTCCATAGGTATGCATAAGAATCCCTAGAAGTAAGTTCAAGGAAATTTTCCAAAAAAGCTCATTCTGATGGATATAATTTCTTCATGGAAGCTTTACTCACCAAATGATCTTTAAAAATTTTTTTGCCTTACTCAAATGCTAGACTTAAATTTTTTTTTGCAACACTCAGAAGTGTGATTTTCCATCAGCCTTTCCCAAATCCCATCAAGAGCAATCCTTGCAGATCCCTGCATTCGCATTTCACAGGTTTCATTCTAATCCATTAAGAATTTATTATAAAATGGAATATTATATAACTGCATATTATATAACTGAGTATTAAATGGTCATTTCCTAGGTTCACAAAAATTTGAGCCCAGGACAAAATCTTTTTGGATAAAAGCTGATGTTTAATTAATAATGCCATTATTTCCATTTTGAGATACAAGGATAAAACACAATAGCTACATCCAGTCCTGCTGACTGGACGCAAAGAGTGTGCCTTTACAGTGCTCTTTAAAAGACCTTTAAAAACTATGTGCGTCATGATTTGGTCTCACTACAGAGCCAGAAGTTGTTTGTGTGTGTTTGTGTGTGTGTGTGTGTGTGTGTGTGTGTGGTACTGGGGATGGAGCCCGGGGGCATTCTACCTCTGAGCTACACTCCCCAGCCCTATTTTTTTTTATTCTTTATTTTTGAAACAGGGTATCACTAAGTTGCAGAGGCTGACCACGAACCTGCGATCCTCCTGTCTCAGTCTACCAGGTACTAGGATTACAAGCATGCGCCACCACGCCTGACTCAGAGCCTGAAGTTTTTATAGCTAATTTTTGAGCCATCCACAATGGTCCTTGCTGCAATTAATATTTTCCCTGACAACTTTTCGACAGGCCTTGCATATCAGTCTCTAGGTGCCCCGAGTGTACTCTGTTTCGCTCTGGATGGTGCCTTTGTAAATGACATGGTTCCACATACTCTTTTCTACTTCTCCGGGACTCAAGGTTATAAAATTCTTTTGAAAACAATTATTCCGCAGCTGTATTCAAAACCTTCTTCAAGGGTCCCTGCTACCATGACAACCTGATTATCCAGTGTCTGCCTAAGGGAGTAGCATTTGGTTTGGTGACTAGGAAGTTTCTTTGGGGTCTCTGCAGCCTAGACTGATGACTAGAGCATCTAATACCCATCCTATCTGCTGCAATTCCATTATCAGTGCCCCGAGGACCCATGCGTGGGGTGAGGACCAGCGGGAAGATGGATGAGGATAGAAGGAGCAGACCTTCCCTCGGGAGCCTCTACTCTAATAAGTGCAACAAGATGCATTTATGAAGCATCTACTGTGTACAGGACCCTGGCTATGAACTATGAGAGACTAAAGGAAGCTCATTAGCAGAGCTTTTGAGATCAATGTGGAGCCCAAACACATAGCCGAGGAAAAGATAACAGAATACTTAGGGCAGAACATGCAAAAGCAACCTGGTAGAGTAAGGGTGATGAGAGTGGTCGTGGGGGTGGGGGTCAGTGTGTTAAGATCCCAGTGAAATACATGTAAGCTAAAAGGGATTCTGCTCTCACTGGAAAGCCCCCAAATCTCTTGGTCTGAAGTCTGATGAAAAAGAATCAGAAATACATCAGATACAGTAAAACAGCAGCACCAGGATAGTGAGAAAACGGATGTAGGGTTAGGGTTTCCAGGGCAGGCCAACCAGACCTGTGGGCAGGTGGAGAGCTGCTGCTAAGAGTGACACAGACTTGCTTGTGCACCCCAGGACTCTCCCTTTTGTCTTCTGTGAATCTGATCCCAGGGAGGAAGTGACTCAGCACAACTCCAGACTATTCTGGGATCTAAGAGATACAGAAGTGCCTTGAAATTTCCATTTTTATCACTAATTACTTTAACAGGTACTTTTAGGAGTGCTTTCCAATTGCTCCTGCTGTTTTTGTAAAATTATCCATGCTGCTTTGTACATTTTTAATCCAGTTTTACTTTGAAAAGTCCTGACTTACTGAAGCTTTCTGCTTTTCACATGTGGGGGAACAAATTTTCCCTCTGACACCACAGAACTAAATAGATTAGAAGGGGAAATAAAACAAACTTACACTTTTAGGGTTTTTTCCCTTTTTTTACACCCATTGATGGTCATTGGATTTCAATGTGCTATTCATTAGAAGGAAACGAGCTACCTCTTGTTCTTTGGGGCAAGAAGACATCCTGTGAAGTTCCTACCTAAGCTTGTGATCTTTCACACTATGTAGAAGAAGCTGTTATCTTAGTTTTAAGGAATGAAGAACCCAAGATGAGAGAAGCTAAGGAAAGTATACAGAGTCACAAGGTATAATATTCCAGGAGATGGAACAGCGGGGATTTTCTCCTGGATCCGCCTCCCTTCTAAGTTTAACCTTTTTCTACCAGCTTGTGATTGTGTTTCCCACACAGGAAGGGAACTGGTCCCCTCATTGGAGTCTTTTGCAAATCCTATGGAAGATGCTTATTTTTCCCTATGTGCTAAGCCCATACTTTACCCATACTTTAGGGCCACTCCCATCAGCTGAACTCTGTTGCCTTGGTGATTTTCCTGCCTAGATTCTTCTTTCGAGGCAGATAATTGAGAAAGAAATAATAATAATAACCCCAACAATAATAGCTGTGAACACTTATTGAGCTCTTTTTACCAGTAAGTATGTATTTCACATATATTATCCTTTGAAATCCTTACTGAGATCCACAGTAAGGCCTATGATTATCATCCCTACCTTAGAGGTGAAGAAATTGAGGGAGAGAGCTAAAATATCTTGCCTAAGGTTATCTAAATAGTTTTTGAACCCCAGGCAGTCTGACTGCAGATTGCATGCTCTTAATTCTTAATACCCAATGAAATCTAGTTAATGATGGTCTGTCATAGAAAATTTACTAAATAAGCAATAAGAATTAATTAGACAATAAAACAGAATACATAGAATTTAAAAGAAGGGAAATACCTCCAAACACAATATGGAATTTTCACTTGCTAGTCTCAAACATAATTCACTCACTTATTTAAAATAAAACATTTCTTATTAGCATTTCGTTATCATCATTATTGGTATTATGATTGGTATTGTTAAAATTGTTATTTCCTTCTTTGATCCCTATATTCTTTCCAGGGAAACACAAGTCCATATAAAAATCTGGATCTAACTGAAAAATAAATGAAGCCAAAAAACTGTTTGGAGAGTAACAGCCACATGCCAGGCACTGGGCAAGAGCTTAAGTTATTTTTTTCTTATTCAATCCTTAGTCTCCTTATGAAGTAGAAAATATTACCACTTCCACCATTTAGATGAAAAAACTGAAAAACAAGAGGGATTAATGGCTGTTCAGGTCAAGGATCTGAACCTGGATGTAGACTTGGGGCATCCCTATGGCACCTCATCCTCTGCTACCACGTCATCCTAGCCAGGTTTTGATGTTGGGGTACAACATGAACAAACACAGTCCCTGCCTCCTGGTGCTCATAGAAGGAGAAGCTTCCCAGGCACCCGTAAGGCAGTGTGTCATGGGGGTGCTCAGCAGGGGCTCCTGGAGGGATTTCCCCCTGGGAAGCCACAGCTAAGTCTTACCAGAGCTGAGAGATGTGATGAATAAAGAAATGATCACTTAGGTAAAGGCAATGTGATGAGCTGCTACAACAAAATACCATAAAATGGGTGGATTATAAAAAACAAACAGTCCTGGAGGCTGGGGAGTATAAGATCAAGTGTTGGCAGGTCCAGTGTTCAGGAGGGCCTGCTTCCTGGCTCACAGAGGGCACTTTCCTTCTGTGTCCTCATAGTGGAAGGGACAAGGCAGCTGAGGCCTCTTTCCAAGGGCACTCGTCCCATTCGCAATGGCTCTGCCTCATTACCTAATCACCTCCCAAAGTCCCCACCTCTAATACTATCATCTGGGGGTCAAGACGTCAACATGAAGTTTGGGCAGCCACGGACATTCAGATAATAAATAGCAGGGACCAAAAAAGGAATGAAAGGTTCTGCTGGGCAGAGCCTATGATGAAAAGGTCCAGAGATGAGAGAGAATGTGACATTTTTTTCTGCAAAAAGTTCAGCAAGACCACAGAGGCAAATTCAAGGAGGGGGATGGTGAGAGAGGAGGGTAATGGTCTCAGTAAACAGGGATTTGGGTCAAGTCACACAATGAGCACGTGCAAATGGCAGAGTTGGGCCTGAAGCCATCACTCTCTCTAACATATGTGCTGTGCTTTCTCCTCTACTCTGTTCACCCCACATTTCCCCAGTGTGGATCATCCTGCTTCTGGGTCTCCATTATCCTTCTCTTTGTACTGAGAGGAAAGGTCTAGAAGAGGGGACTGTAGAGGGGTCCCCAGGAGGAAACGTACACATGGTGGACATTTTTACAGCTTTTACACCTTGTCAGCATGATTATTCCTAAAAGGAGTGGCAGGTGGTCCAATTTAGAGTCCTCAAGTATGCTGCATGCTGGAAGTGTGCATACAGCTGACAGCACTCTGAAGATCTGTGACTGCTAAGCCTGAAGACACGCAGTGATCTCTCTGTGATGCCAAAGGCTTCCACATTATCCAGAGGGGCGGCAGGAAGCCGTACTCAAGGTATGGGGAGAGGTTGATCAATGGATGCTAAGTACAGTTAGACAGAAGCAAGAAGTTCTGGGGCGCGTTTGCACAGCAGGGTTACTACAGATAATGCTAATGCACTGTATATTTCAAAAAAGCCAGAAGAAAGGATTTTCAATGTTTTTTTACTGCAAAAAAATGATAAATGTTGGAGGAGATAATGTTTACTTTGATTTGAATGTTACACATTGCACACATGTATCAAAATATCACATGGTACCCCAATAAACATGTATAATTTTTATGTGTCAATTATAAAAATGCTAGTCTATCCAAAAAAGAAAGAGGAAGGAAGGAAATATCTGGGCCCTGTTCTATTTTTGCAACTACAAAGAGATGCCATTAAAAAACAAAAGATTATCACTTAACACCAAAATATAACCTCTAAGGAAGGGGAAATATCTTGCCAGTATTCTTTTAGAGAACCAAAAAAAAGTAGAATTATTTATAAGATGGGTGATTCCTTACATTATTAAAGAAATGATTAGAACAGATGAAATTCAGAGTTTGGGAGATTATATAACCGCGGAGACCTTCACAGGCTACAGGATTCCCTCTTGCAGCACTTCACTGCAGGGGCCTGGGGAAGAAAGATTGGAGTGTTGATGAAAATGGCTTCTGTGATGTGCACTCATCTGCACTTTACTGCGCCATGTCCTGGTTTTAATAGGACAAGTTGCCAGCGTCCCATTCATCTTACAACGTCTGTGCAGATGTATGACGCAAATGCAATTTCAGGCTGAATGTTCAATGAAAGCCCATTGTCTCGCTTCCCTTGGTAGGTGATACTAAGTTGTGCATCATCAGAGTTTCAGACTCATCGCTTTAGTCTGCCTTATGAACTTTGTTTCTAAAGATCCAGATCCACATCACAGCTTTCCTATAGCTTTGTTCCCAAAGAAGTTTGGAAAATCCGCTGTTACTTTACCCCATGGTAAGAAATGCCTCATGGTATTATAAACAAGCGGTGGAAAATTGTTATTTATGTGGCTTCCTAATAGCAATTTGAAATATAGGGCATAAAATTACTAGCTTATGATATTGTTCAATATTAACAGTGGGAAGGGTAATATGTAAAACAGACATTAAAGGATTAGCTGCAAAATACATTTCGCTAGGTTAAATTATTTCTTGGCAAATAGCAGTTTCCAGCTATTACATAGGATCCATCAAGTCAAGTGGATTTATTTTTATTTTTCTGTTATTTCCTCAATATGTTTAAATATATTTAAATTTCAATTTTGTGGGGTTTTTTTCCTGGGCATATTAGGGGAAACTGATGAAATAGAATCTTAGATGGAAATGATGCCAGATTTTCAACTCGCTGCTCTGTTCTGCAAGCAAATCCTCCATTGAGCGGGCTATTAAAACTCCATTGCAACATCCCAGAGTAAAGAACATGGATATGATCTTGGAAACATTTGCATGACAGAGCAAGAGTGACAACTGCATTGGAAGATCAGTAAAAAAAAAAAAAAAAAAGGCAAATCCTAAACAAGACAAAACAATGCTTCCACTGTGTTTGGTCCAGAATCTAGAAGCATACAATCCTGTTCTCACCAGACACCAAGAAGGAAGGAGGAAAGGGGAAACTTCTCATCTCCTAGGGTGGAGATTATAAAATATTAAGCAGATATTTGATGCATAAATATAATAACATAATCTCTCTGTTTTCTTCTGAGACAGTTGCCAGTTACCATAATCCTAAAATTATTCCATCTTCACAAATCCCTGAAGATTTATTAATTTTCCTAAATTGCTTTGATGGAAACTTCCCTCAAAGATGCACAGTAATCTTTTTTTTCTGAGCTTTCCTTTCATTTTGTATCATGGGCAGCATTTTTCAACCTCAGAGAATTCCAAAATTGAGTTCTTATATTTCAAAGGAATTGGTTATGGATCTATAAATAACTATTATAAAGAAATGAGCATTACAGAAAAAAAGAAACTGCTCTTAAACTTATTTGTGCAACTATGAGAAATTCAAATTCCCAAGAAGGAATTATGATTGTAAAATTCAGGGTTTGCTTTGAACACTTGCCGGTTTTGAATCAGCTGGTTTTAAAGACAATGCTTTTATTCTCAGACTGTGGGTTGAAGACTACAAATATTTCTCCTCAAATGCCCTATGTTAATAGTTCCATGGGCTTCAAGACACTTATTATATATAAATCTCTATTTTTTCAGCTGTGTGATATGGAATAGTAAATTTCTTTTCATAAACCCATTTCTGTTGATCAAAACCTAATGAAATAATAGCTGGGCAGGGTGGTGCAAATCTGTAATCCCAGCTACTCAGGCTGAGGGAGGAGAGTATCAAGTTTAAGGCCAGCCTAGGCAATTTTGCAAGATTCTTTCTCAAAACAAACTTTAAAAAGGACTGGGGGTGTAGCTCAGTGGTAGTAGGCTTACCTAGCATGCTTGAGGTTTAATCCCCAGCACTGAAAAAATAAATAAATAAGAATAAAACCCAAAACATGAATAAGATGCCTTTAACTTGAGTGCATAAAAATTTAGTCATTATGTAAAATGTGAATCATGTATTCAAAAAGCCAATGGTTTTGTCAAAGAAATTGTCACTAGTCCAGTGTGTCACCATGTTCTACTGTGGAACAAAGAAGTGTGGCCATGTTCATTGCACTACTAAAACACCTCAATTAACTGGTTCCAAATGCTCGATTAGCTCATATACTTAAAACAAAGAGAATACTAACTACAAAACTAGCTTTAAAACATTCAGGATAAACTCTAGGCTCACTTTCACAAGTTAGCTACTCTCCCTATTTGCTACACCCATAATAGGGGAGGCAAGAGATCACCAGGTATCAGAATTTGGGGTTTTAATCCCGGCTTTGTGTGATTAGGGCAAATTACTTTGCCTTTTGAGACTGTTTCCTTTAGGGATAATAATAACAATACTAGCTCACAGAAGTTATTGAAGACTTGAAATTCAAGACAAGGAACTCTTGAATTCATAAGGTTGAGATGAGAATTCAATTAGTTAAGGTACTCGGGGTATATATTATGTGCTAAAAAAATGTTTGCTAATTTTAGGACCAAAGACATCATTTGTGGGGCCTGGTGCAGGGGGCTCTTTGGAAAGAAGATAGGAAGAATTAAGATGGAGACAGCAGATCATTAAATCAAAGACAGGGCCCTCCTGAGGGCACAGGTGGACACCCATGAATCCAGCCCTGGTTTTACTGTCTCTGGTTATCATTAAACTCTGCATAATATCCTATAATCAATGAAGGATTTAGTGATGTTCCCTCTGCTAAGTTTACCATGGTAAATGTGGACTTTTTAATTTTAGCCTAATTTTTCAGTAACACAGTAACACGCATTGTTGTTGTTTTATCTGTTCATCCTTAACTGGGGACAGAGCCATGTGAGTGCCTGCCACCGTGTACCAAAAATAAGACCCAAAACTGTTTCCTAATGTGAGAATCATCTCCACTGAAGAATCACCCTTTTGATGGCAAATTCCAGAAAGTGTGATGTCAACAGCAGAGTGCCCAGCTGAGAAAGAACAAATCCAAACAGCCAGGGAAAGGGAGGTATTACTTACAGGAAGCTCAGTTTTGTAAAGCAACTGTGACTGGGATTGGCAATCAGAAAGTTGGGCACAGCTTGCTCTAAAATCCTGCCCCCAGGAGGGCTGTCCCTGTCCTGGGTGTGGCTCCTGCCTAGACAGGCAACATGGGAGGAATCCTCGCTGAGGCATAACACTGGCTTCCCTCCCACAGTGGCCCTGAAGAAGCGAGCAGAGCCTGTGTCTTGCATTTACACTCTTCCCCGTGCCCACCCAGCTGACATTCCTGCCCTGCTCTCTACCAGCCCTACATGCCTTAATACCCCCCCATTTTCCTTTCATTTTTTAAACTTTTGTAGTACTAAGGATTAAACCTGGGGACAATCAACTACTGAGCTACATCTCCAGCCCTTTAAATTATTATTTTTTAAAAATTTTTCAGACAGGGGCTTGCTAAGTTGTCCAGGCTGGACTCCAACTTCCGATTCTCCTGCCGCAGCCTCCCAAGTCGCTGGTGTAACAGGCGTGCACTACCACACCCAGCAATACTCCCCAGTTTTCCTGATCCTGAAGCTGACTTGGGGACATTTGTCCTGTTGCCATTTATGATCCTTAACATGACACAGAGTCAGGACCAGTTCTTAAGTAAAACCATGGGCAGTCAATCGACGAAAAGGTATACGATGGCAAATGAAGACTAGAGAATGCTACCTGCCTAATCCTTGTTAACCAGTCTCTGAAAAATGAGTTTCTTTGTCATTATGTTGTATGGACATGGCCTCTCGAAGACACACACAAATGAAAGTATTAGCTTTCTCCCGCCCCCTCGCTCTGAACTGCAACATCTAATCATAATCACTATAACAACAACTGTTATTATACTGTCATCATATGACGCCGGTGTCACGCATCTACAATATGAAAATGCTTTAACGATTTCTCTCTTAGTCATTTCACCCAGGAACAAGATGAACTGGGTCACGTGCACCAAAGTACCCTGTCGCCTGCCGCTGGTCAATGAAGTGGCCGTGAGAGCTTTAAATTCCTTTTCACATTTGCTTCTTGAACCCGTCACTGGACTCGAGAATCATCCGCAGGAATTAGGTAGTTCTCAATACGATGTCATTATTGACATTTATGCTGATCGATGTTGGCTCTTACAGAATTGGAATCTGCAGATCAATTCCCTTATTAGATTCTTTCTCACGGCTGCCATAATCATTTTATCACCGAGGCCGCTGCTATCAAGCGCTGCTTTATCACTATATAATGGGACAAGCGAAACCAGTTCCTCTAGTGTGTTACAACGAATAAAAAGTTTTCCTGGCTTTAAACCTCACTTCCCTCAAGTCTTACAAAAAAAACCCTCCCTGATAATTACCTTTATATAGAGTTTAATTTTAACTTATTCTCCCTGAAAAGGATGTTCCATGGGGAACCCACATTGAATCCTAAGAGATATGCTCACAATACTCCTTGAAACCATTTTTCCTTTTGTTTCAGACAGCTTCAGATGTCAGATTATAAAACAGGTGTCATCCACGTGGTGATGCTGGCCACCAATACCTGGGAAGGTAGCTATGCCTAAAGGAAGAGAAATAAAGCCTCCAGTGCTGCTTCTAGCCCCACACCGGTGGTATGAGGTCCAAGAAAAAACAAAAACCAGTGTGGCTCTCTCCATGGGACCCACCCATAAACCTGGGAACACAAGTCAGGGTCTATGCTATACTAAGAAATGGTCAAGAATGATATCAAATACGGAGCATATCCACCCACATGCTTTCTTTTTCTTTTTTTTTTTTATTGTGGTGCTAGGGATTAAACCCAGGGGCACTCTACTTTTGAGCTATACATCTAGCCCTATTTTATTATTTTTTATTTTGAAACAGAGTCTCACTAAATTGCTGAGGCTGGCCTCAAACCCTCAACACTCCTGTCTCAGCCTCCCAAGCACTGATATTACAGGTGTGTGCCACTGTGCCTGGCTCCATCCAAATATTTTCTAAAGGTTAATGTTAAACAGTATGTACAAGGAATTCTACAAACAATTGTCCTCTTGTCTACAGAGACTTATGATTTCTAGGAAGTTGATAATACAGGTTCCCACAGGTTCTTAACATCAGACGTCATGGGTCATACATACAATTCAGGACATTTGTAGACTTGAAGAGGAAAAAATGGATCTTTAGTGTCACTGAACTTGAACTAAAATTTAGCACATTGTTCACACCACCATGGTATAAACTTGTAGGTATCAAATCACCACGGTATAAACTTGTGACTTTGTCTCCAACAGGAGTCACAAACCTCTTGTCATATTCCAGTTGAAAATATCGCTAAATATTTTACATGTGCATCCTTGTTTAAAAACTATATTAAACCTGCTTCGTTGAGTTTATTTTATGCCTTAGAAATAAATTACAAGTATTACTATGTCATACATGTTTTCCCAATATTTTGATATACTGTACTTCAATATACTGTAATTCAATATACTTTAATATATACTCTGTGGGTTCTGCATCCATGGATTGGACCAGCTATAGATTGAAAATATTTGGAAAAAAATTGCTTCTTCACTGAGAATATGCAGACATTTTTTCTTTTCATCATTCCTAAACAATATAACAACTATTTACATAGTGTTTACATTGTATTAAGCAGTATCAGTAATCTAGAGATGATTTAAAGCATATGGGAGGATGTACATAGGTTATTTGGAAATACTATACTATTTTAGGTAAGGAACTTGAGCATCGGTAGATTTTATTATGTGTGGGGAGTCTTGGAACCAGTCCTCTGTGGATACTGAGAGATGACTGTAATTGGTTTCCTTTATAATCCCATGTCTTTTATTTTAAGCATTTAAAAGCATCATCCTGAGAAAGGGAACATGGGCTCCTTTGATCTGAAGAAAATGGTCCATCGCTAAAAAGTGGTTAAAGCCCCAATTACCTTGCTGCTCCCAGCCTCCCATCCTGCACTGTCAGTGGTGTGGAGTCTTTTTATTGCTTTTATTGCTCTTTCTGACTTTCCAAACATGCAAATGAGGATGGGTGGATTTTAGCCAGCCAGAGTCCTGCCATTTACCTCTAGAACTTGGAGGTACTGGCCCTGGTTGGGTAAGGAACTTATGTCAATTTGAATCTCCACTGAAATAAATTAGTTTTCTTTTCATTGCCAAGGTGAGCGCCACTGCTAAGATTGTTATGTATTGTTGCAATCTATACCTTAATGGCATCTTAGCCCTGTGGTGTCTTCACAGAGAAACTGCTTTCAAACTTCAAAAGGCCATTAAAACATGTGCAGATGTCTGGAAAATTAATGCCATTATCTAACTCTCACCCTTTGCCTGTAGGAGGCAAAGAAGAGACAAGGCTCGAGAGAGATATTAGAGATCGATGCATCGTCATAAAGCCAAGCGCTGTCCTTCCAGGGACTGCGGGTCGTGACCAATGAGAAATCTGACAGTGCTTCTGAAGAGACTTTTTCATTAGATTTTTCTCCTTGTTGTTAAAGTCATTCACACAATCTGTTAAAAATTTAAAGAGAGAATGGGGATGGGTTGGAAGGTGTGAGAGAGAGAAAGGGACAAAGAATATTTTCTGCCACCCTACTTCAATTTGGATGTTCAAGGTCCCCAACTCTCAGGAGCAGTGGCTCTCATTCATTCACATAACAGAATCTGGATCTTTCAAGGTTAATGTTGAGTAAGTTAAAGTCTCGGTTCAAAAGTGTTTTGCATTTTGAAAGACTGAAGCAATATTCTGTGAAATTCTCAGCACCGGGAGATATTCTCTTAGGTACTTCAAGGCTTGATAGAGTTTCCAGAGCCATATTATCACATCCCTTCATTTTATTCCCAATAGATTTTATTCTAGGTGTCCCAGGTACCCTAACAAGACTTGAAAACAAGATGATTTTTTATATCAGAGAATAAAAGCTTTATGTTGTTATTAAAGGATTTTTAAGAAATTCTTCAATTTTGAAAGAGGACAGAGAAACAAAATGCTGTAAAAGACATTTGCCCCCCCCCCCAAGTAGCTGTAGGTGATCACTGAAAATACACTGAAATCCTTATCAAAATATTATATGGAATTATCTCTCCATATATCCCTTTGTAAAAAAAATTCTGAAAAAATTCATGAATTGTGGGTAACACATTCTTTCGAATGGAAAGTTTTCTTTTAAATTCAAGAATAAGCTGGGCATAGTGGTGCACGCTTGTAATCCCAGTACTTGGGAGGCTGAGACAGGAGGATCGTAGGATCGCGGCCAGCCTCAGCTACTTAGTGAGGCCCTCTGCAACTTAGTGAGACCCTGTTTCAAAATAAAGAATAAAAAATAGGGCTGGGGGTGTAGCCCGGAGGTAGAATGCCCCTGGGTTCAATCCCAGTACCGCAAAAAAAAAAAAAATTAAGAATAAGAAAGACTATCAGTCAGGTTGTACCTAACTTTCAGGAGCATAGTGATTTAACATAAAGGTTTTTTTTTTTAACACAGCAAGAAGTCCACAGATATGTAGTCACTGACATTATGTTTATTACTGCATCATAACCTAACCCACCCTGACTGATGTGGTGAGCCAACATGAAATGTCTGCCTGAAACCCCTGGGGCAAAAGTATTCTAAAACAGGGCCATGTATGAGAAAGCTCTGAGCCACATTTTAACTTATGAGGGGAGTGGTTATGGGTGATACATGCTTTTGGATGAGATGTTTTCTTTTAAACATTCAGAATAAACAAGGATTATCTAAGAATTCTATGTAGTTACAAAACAAACAAAACAGAAAGCATGTCTTACAGTGGCTTCAGCTTATAAGGATTTATATTTCTCATACTGCAAAATGCCCAGTGGCAGGCAGTCCAGGCCTGGTACAGTTTCACTGATGACAGCAAGGAACCAAACTCTTTCCATCTTTCTGCTCTGCTCTCTCATCTTTTGAGGGGGGCCCACGTCAAGATGGTTGCGGCACATCTCGCCATTGCCTCCACCTTCCAGGTTGGAAGAAGTGGTATAAATGAGTAACAAAAGTAACTGTGTCTGTCTCCCCTTGGTCAGGAAAGCAGAAGCTTTCTCCACAGCAAGTTTCCATTTAGGTCTCAGAGGCCAGAAGCAGGTCTATGTGGACACTTGGAGAGGAAAGGAAAGCTGAGAACTGGTGTATGTGGCTTCCTACTCTCTGACATAGAGGAAAGAAAGGAGAAGGTTTTGACTACATATGGTAGTCCTGAACACTGCTTGCTAAACATATCTAATTCTTTTCTTCCCTGGGAACATGTCCTGTGGTTCTTCCCTGTCCCTTTGCAGATGGGTGCAGCCATGCACCCTTGTGGCCAAGGAATTATGAGTAGAATGTTCCAGACTACAGCATTTTCAATACTGAGATTATATGCCTGACCTCACCCTATCCAGGACTCTCTTCTACCTGGGCTGGTGAATGGCAATGTTTGATATGGTGACTGGTCCATTAGCCAGGTCCCCAGAGTGTCTAAAATGTGCAGGGCTGCCCTGATGACTCACTAAAGACATGTAGCACGAAGAAGAAATAAACCTTTGAAGCCACGGAGACTTTGTGGCTGCTTGTTACCACTGCATAACCTAGCCTATCCTGACTGATGCAGTCAACTGAAATGTTGGCCATGACCGACAAGTTTGAGAGACAAGTTGTTTCAGATAGGCCCACACATCAGAGATCTCTGAACCAACACTGATTTCAGTGGGATGATATTCTGAAGCCAACTTTGTCTACTTCAAGTGCAGTTAAGTGGACTTTAATTCATAATGTTATCTCTGTCCTTGTACTGCCCACAGGACACAGACAAATTATCCCTCTCTCCTGTGTCTCTACATAGGTGAGTGGCTAATGAAACATAGCCTGTTCAAGGTAAGCCACCAAACTTAATGTGAACTTCCAGGATGACCATCCATGATAATTTAATGCGTGATAATGAGGGATGGCATAGTTTATGACAAGCCTAGTTAATGATATAGTTCATATCTCCGGGTTGTTAAATACACCCTTAAGAGGAAGACAAAAAAGCTGCAGGGGAAGGGGAGGTGACAAAGTTAGAGCATTAGTGGCCTCTTCAGTTACATTAAGTATCCGATTTTATCTCTAGAGTGTTTCATAGCTGGGCATTGTTGGCGCACTCTTAAAATCCCAGTACTTGGGAGGCTGAGACAGGAGGATCGCAGGTTTGTGGCCAGCCTCAGCTACTTAGTGAGGTAGCTCCGCAACTTAGTGAGATCCTGTTTCAAAATAAAGAATAAAAAATAGGGTTGGGGGTATACCTCGGAGGTAGAACACCCCTGGGTTCAATCCCCAGTACCAAAAATAAATAAATAAATAAGTAAGTAAATAAATAAATAAGTAAATAAATAAAAATAAATAAATAAATATAGCGTTTCACATCCTCAGCAAAGTCAATAGGAATTCATCCAATAGTGACAGGGCTTGTCTGTAAAGTCTCCAAAGCCTCCCGTATCGAGGCCCTGTAACAGGCACGTCTTGTAGGAGAGGAAAGGGAACATTAGTAGAATTCAATACGAAGGAGGCGATTGCCTCACTAGCTGTTTCATGTTTCACTGTTGCTTGCATTTTATTTCAACTACTATCCCTGATCTTATCACGGGATGGGAGAGGCAAGCAATATGGATTTATGCCAGGGAAACGGTTGGTTCCACAACAGATGGTAACAAAGAATCTTATACAACATCCTTCTGTGCTAAAAAAATCACTTAACATAACTTGAATTAGGTGCATCTGGCTGGGAATGTGTGGAGACTGAAGACACTAAATGGCTACAAGTACAATTACTGATGTAGTCTCTGCTAAGCAACTGGCTCTCCTTCTCACTTGCAGAGAGCAAAGGCTAGTTTGGAAATAGTAACAGGAAAACAGAAGACCCTCTAGCATAACACTATATTTACATGGGTTCTTCAATTGCTCATTTAAAAGGAAGTACAAGATAACTACTCTCTTCCTTTTGTAAAATCCAAGTATGATTATTTTACTGTCTCCTTTTTTTTCTTTTTGTGGTGGTTGTCATGTTTGTTTGGAGTGTCAATTTTAAAGCAAAAATAAAATTACATATTTAGTAAGTGCTTAGGGATTTATACATCCCTAAATATGTAATGCACCGACCCTGCTTACAGTTCTTTTTGTAGATTTCAATGGATTCCCACTCTATCATAGGCCACATAAATCCCTTAAATCTTTGAATCATTTAATTTTATGCATTCTTTTGGTGTTTCATTTGGGAGTTACAGGGTGTGAAATATGCTCCATGATGAGAAAACAATTAGCCAGCACACCTGTTGTTTATGCATATTGTATGCAGAAAGGGCCTGCCGGAACTGTTATTTTATTCCACAGCACGGTGTCAACCGAGGGCCTATCAGAGGTGACCCGATGACACCAAGTGATTCTTTTATTTGTATTACATGCCTTGTGCTTTGCCCTGATGTTGGAATGATGACTTGCTTCTCAAGCCAAAATCATGTTTGTAACCCATAACAATAATTTGAGTTATGAGATTTTCAAGTTTCATAGAAATATGAAAGTTCAGATTTGCTGCAGAAGGAATAAGATGTGACAGAATTCTAAGTGTAGCAGAAGCAACTGCCATTTATTGAGTGTCTATTAGGTCTAAGTAAATCAGTTTATAGATGAAGAAGGTGGGGGGGACAGGACATCCTGGGTTTGTTCAGAATACAGAAGGAACTTTTTTATTTTTATTTTTTTGCTTCCTTTCCATTAACAGACTGTTGGTAGGAGAAGGAAGTGATTTTTAGTTATGTATGCATACACACATACATATATACATAGTTCATACTAGGGATTGAACCCAGGGGTATTTTGCCTCTTAGCTATACCCCCAGCCCTTTTTATTTTTTATTTTGAAACAGGGTCTTGTTAAGTTGCGGAGGTGGCCCTGAACCTGAGATTTTCCTGCCTCAGTCTCCCAAGTACTAGGATAATAGGTGTACACTACTGTGCCCCTCTAGAAGTTATTTTTTTTTAAAAGTCTTAATTTCTTAAATATTTAATTTCAGGGCATTGGGTGTAGCTCAGTAGTAGAGCACTTGCCTAGCCTGCATATGGCCCTGGGTCTGATCACATCTCTGTTAAAAAAAAAAAACCCTAATTAGGGTCCCATGAAGCCAATAACAAAAAGCTGTAGTTTCTCAGCTTTGGTTCACTGCTGTGCTAATATAACAGGGACTCAGAGGCTGTTTTCACTAAAAGCAGTGATTCTTTACTTGGCTCTGTGGATGCCCAAGTGACAAAAAGAAGGATAGAGGATTGGATCTCTGCCTTCATGTTGTATTTGTTCCCTTTGTTTTGAACCTTGGGTCAGATTCCTACCCAGCCCTGCATAGAGACATGCTAATCATTTAAGGAGTGTTTCTCTAAAGCTGATGGTCCTTCCCCTTCAAGGCTGAAGGCACCAAGATGAGAACAACTAAGATATTTCATGATTTGCAGGGACATTCGACCACCAGCTTTTACAACATCCTGTTCCAGACCCCTGGAGTGGTTCCTAGAAGTCTCCAGTCATTGCCCTGCACCTTCCAGAAACAGCAGAGCCTTGCAGGCAGATCACCCCAGGGTGAGACTGCCCCCCTAACTAGGAGCAATCATCTCAGAGGAACCAGTGTCTCCGTCCAGGATCACAGGTCTGACAGATAACGCCCTGTATAACAAATGGAGATTGCCCTCTCGCGCAGTATGGACTTCTCCAGAACCACCTTGCAGAACCAGAACTGAGAACCAGCACACCTGCTGTTCATGCTTTGCTACGTCATGCTGTTTATATTATGTGATCAGCCAGATCACACTTTGACCAAGACTGAATTATGCACACCTCTCACCCCTCCCCAGGTTCTCCCTCTATTTAAACCTAAATCTAATGTCAAAACCCCGAAGACAGGGCTGGAAACGCGGCCCACTGTCTTCCTGGTATGGCCACATTGATTAAAGTTCCTTTTTTGTTTTTCACCATTACTTTTTCCATTTGGTTTTTGGGGTGAGTGGCCAAACCTGGTTTGTTGGGACCCCCCATAGTTGGGCCTCTCTCTGGCTGCGGACTCCAGTAACATTAAGAGTGTCTATCTGGGGTTGGAGGGCTGCTTTGTTTATAATGGTGGTTCTCATCCTATCAGACCTAATGCCCATTGAAAACCAGTACCTTTATTTTACCACTTATTGTCTAACACTAATGTTCATAGGTGTAACTTGCTGGACAGGAAAATAATTGATATAGCAGGCCTGACTGCTCTTGGAAAGCCTGCTTATAAGGTTGTCCTTGGCTGACATCTGGACTTTGGGAAGGTTCCACTGCTCTGAAAGTGGTTCCAAGTGTCTAAACTGTATGTACAATCTGATACGTACTAAAACCTGCTTTCTTTCTGAAAGTCCAGAATTTTGGTATGCGCTTGTTTGAATGGTCCCCAGTAAAAATCCTGGGCACTGGGGCTGTGATGAGCTTCCCCGTAGACAACATTCCACAGGTGTCGTCACAGCTCATTGATGGGGGAATTTGGCATGTTCTGTGTGACTCTGCTAAGAGAATACCCTTGGCAGCACATGGCTGGTTTTCCTCAGACTTCAGCGTATGCATCGTTTCCCTCTGTTGGTTTTGCTTTGCATCCTTTCCCTGTGATAAATTTTAACTGTGAATACAACTATATGACTATATGCAGAGTCCTGTGAGTCCTCTTAGCAAATCATCATACTTGGGATTGGTCCTGAGGGTCTACCTCCCCCAACACACCAATTTGTATTAATTTCAAAAAACACAATTCATGCACTCACATAAAAATAAACATACATATAGTTCATAATAGAACAATATGCTTTTGGACATGAAAATGCTCAGGCATCCTTCTCCTAAAGGAAATAATGTGGTCAGATTTTTATGTGGCAGAATCACCTCAAATGCAAGAGCCATAAATACAGACCCTTACAGGTTCTGGTGCTGGGGACTTAAATAAGTTAAGTGTCATTAGAACCAATGATGGGCAATTCTTGCTAAAATTATAAATAACACAAAGTTCACTTTTTCCCTTGAAGAAGTCAAAGAAACTTCAACTGACACTAAGCTCATATAAAACATATTTTGAGCTGGGTGTGGTGGTGCATGCTTGTAATCCCAGTACTTGGGAGGCTGAGACTGGAGGATCTGAGTTTGCAGCCAGCCTCAGCTACTTAGTGAGGCCCTCTGCAACTTAGTGAGACCCTGCTTCAAAATAAAGAATAAAAAATAGGGCTGGGGGAGTATCCTGGAAGTAGAATGCCCCTGGGTTCAATCCTCGGTACCGCCAAAAATAAATTAATAAAATAAAATAAAATAAAACATACTTTGAGTTTCTATGTAAAATGGTGTTAGAACCTCTGCTCAGATAGCCATCAATACCCATGAAGGTCTGGTGAGGCCCAGGGAAGCTTGGTAGAAGGGACTGGGTCTGGCAAATGTGTCTCCAGCCCACTAAACGTCAGTAGTGCTTCCCAAACATGTATGAGCCACAACATGTCCCACCCAGATAACCTGTTCCAGCACCTAGTACCAGCTTCATTCCGAATCACTGGCCTTTGGGAATAGATAAATGAGGTTTAAAAGTCGATAAGCAATGTTTGTGGCAAATTTTTAATTTGGTAGGTGGAGACAATATGAATTAATAGCTCCAACTAGTAAAATAATAGAAAGTGGGCATTTCCCTAGTAGCTGAGGTCTTACTTCAGTTCAACTTAGCTCAATAAACCCTGTATCTACCATGCAGTGGGTGTTGGACAATGTGTGAAAGTACCAGGCAGCAGAGGCCTTAAAGAGAAAGTACTTATTATACTTAGGGACACTCTTACACCCTGGGTACATGAAACTAGAGGAAAAGAAGCTGCTTCTCATGCACAAGAAGAAGACCATATTGTGAAGGGAGAAAATGTCATGGGGATCCATCTTGGTGAGGGACAGAATGCAGAAATACAGTCACTAAAATAATTACAACTGCAACAGTTAAAATCACTGAGCATTCACTGTGTGGACAGGCCTGATCCAAGTTCTGCTGTGTTATTTCAGTCCCCAAATTTCCCTATGAGGTGGAGTGACTAGCCCCATTTTACAGATGAGAATGGTGGCAAAAACAAGTAAAATACCTCACTCACGTTCAACACCTAGACAGTCTGCCTCCCCCATGTGTGCTCTTAACTTCCATGCTATGAAGAATGATTCAGCAAGTAGTAATTAGAATCACACTCAAATGTTCACAGAATTTTCTGAGTCTGTCTTGTCTCATGGCCTTGAATCCCTTTTGACTGATTCTTATTTTTGAATAAGGCCCTTGAAGATAGATAGCTTTAAATGGAGTTCAGCTGAGTTGCTGAAATCTGACAGAGCTGCCGCTTGAGTTTCCTAAATCTCCGGCAAGGTCCAGGGTTGGCCCTGTACCTGCTGTTAGTCTGCAGGAGACACACCATGATGTAACAGGAGAAACACCGGCTTTGAAGTCGGACTCGCATTCAAAGGCAAGCTGAGGTGACACAGCTGTGGGACCTTGTTTATCCTTATGTAAAACAGAGATATTTCCCTGTTGTGTTTTTACGATCAGTAGAGACACTGTAGTTAAGGCACTTAATGTGGTACATGGACCATAGGTAGTGCAGGATGAACAGTCATTACTATTATGGGTCACCTCATGGTGCATGTGCTTGGTCCAGTCCTGGAAATCAACTCTCTCAAGTGACACCTCCTCCCATAGCCTTCTTTCCATAGGTAACTGTATGGGCTCAGCATATGCCACACTGAGAAGGAGGGGGTTTACCATTAGCATTTTCTGTCTAACCTTCCCAGGGATCCCTGCCTTAGATGCCCAACACACTCATTGTCCTCAGGCCTGCACGGGATGGGTCTGGTCATTACTCTATGCTGGGATTATCCTCTCACTTTGGTTTCTAGCAATACAGTGATGTCATCTCAACTCTCAGCTGGGAGCCTTAGGATCTTACAAAGAAAATGGGGATGGAAGACTGAGGTAACTAGTAATCAGAGGAAATTCCTCATGAATCTTCTTTTATAGTAACCAAGACAACATCAGCTTACCAAACAACAACAACAACAAATCAGTCATGCTGAACTTACTGAATATTAATAATGAGTGCAAGGCAATGAGTTTCCATTTATTTAAGCATAAACATAAACATCATGGCCTCTGAAGTGAAATCAAGTTTGAATTGTAGACTTGCAGACTGTACATCTTGGGGAAAGTTTGGAACTTATTTATTATCAATACGATAGGACAATAGTGCCTACCTTAAGCAGTGTTTGGAGAAAGAAATGAGATATTTTATAAAAAGTATCATTCCTCCTCCATATGAGATACTCAGTAAGTGGAAGCTGTTATTAATATCTAGAACAGGGGTTTGCAAATGTCAACCTGTGGGACAAATCCCTGCTTTAGTAAATACAATTTTATGGAAACACAGCCACTCTGACTCATTTTCCTATTAACCATATCTGCTTTCACCTACAGTGACAGAGTGGGCAGCTGTGACACACTTCAAAGCCTACAAGGACTAAAATATTTAGAGTCTGGCCCTTTACTGAAAAAAAGAAAAACGTTTTTCAACCCCTTGATGAAACTGTAGCATGCCTCAGAATCAACCAGAGGCTTGTCAAGAGATCTGGGTGCTGCCTAAGTGTTAGCATTTCTTACACATTCCCAGATGAAGGTGATACCGATGGTGCATGACCTCGGCTGAAAATCACTGATAGTGAAAAACTTCTCAAATCTCTCTTCTTATGGTTCCAACTAAATCATACATATCACTAGTTCTGTTTTGTGACTGTTGATACGCGATGTTATCAGGTATTTGCTTACTTTATCTAGTGCTCATGGCCCCCACATTTCAGGGCATTATGGATTTCATGACTAATGATTTTGACTTCCCCCATCACCTAGCTCCTACCACAGTCCAAAATACAACCAATAAAACCTAAGCTTTCTGCTTCCTTTCCAATCTCACCTTGGTTCTGTTCTGAACACAGCAGAAGAGCATTTCTAATGTCTGGATTTTAAGTAGTCAAACCAGTGTCTGTGGTTTTAGTTATCTGAGGTCAACCTTGGTCTTAAAATATTAAATGATAAATTCTAGAAATAAACAATTAGTTTTAAGTTGACTGCTATTCTGAGTAGCATGATGAAAGCCTACACCATCCCAATTAGTCCCAGCTGGGACATGAACCATTCCTTTGTCCAGCGTATCCGTGCTGTGTATCTTACTTGCCCATTAGTCACACAGCCGCTGTCCCCACCATTAGTCATCCTTGTGTTCAAGTAATCCTTACTTTACTTAATAATGGCTACAAAGTGCAAAAGTACTGATGCTAGCAATTTGGATAGGCAAAAGAAAAATCATGATGTACTTTTTTTAAGTAAAAAGATGAAAATTCTCAAGAAAAAAATCATAAGCTGAGGATGATATTTTTGTATTTGAGTATGATATTTTTGGAAGACAGCATGCATTCACAACACTTTTATTACATCATAACATCATAGGTATCCACTTGTATTATTAGTTAATGTCTTACTGTTAATGTCTGATTTATAAACTAAACTTTATCATAGCTATGTGTGTACATGTATATATGTTATGTGTAGGAAAACACATGGTACGCAGGGTTTAGTACTAGACACAGTTTCAGGCATCCAATGGGCATCTTGGAAGGTATCCCCTGTGGATAAGGGGGAATTTACTGTACTTCCCTTTAGTTTACTTTATCCCCACTCCCAAGGCCTTAGTCTAAAATCCATTCTCCCAATATCCTTTTCAACTCCTTTCCAATTATTAAAAACTACTTTTAGCAGGGTACAGTGGTGCATGCTTATAATCCCAGTATTTAAGAAGCTGAAATAGGAAGATTGCAGGTTTGCAGCCAGCCTCAGCAACTTAGTGAGGCTCTCTGTTTCAAAATAAAAAATAAGATATGGCTGGGGGTGTAGCTCAGAAGTAGAATGCCCCTGGCTTCAATCCGCAGTAACACACATAGACACACACACACACACACACACACACACACACACACACATAAAAAATAAAAATAAAAATACCTACCTTTAACAAGATATACCAAAGTAAAAAACATGTACAAAAAGGTCTCATAAATTGGACACCCAATTATTTTATTTATTTTTTATTTTGGAGGGATGACGGAAGTGCTAAATTGACTCATTGGTACATCTAGTAATTATGCTAAGGTGCTAAGGATGAATAATTGCTTATAGTTTCCCTCCTTGCAGCACTGACAGAAATTCAGGAGACTAAACAATCTCTCAATGCAAAAAGCAAAGGCCTGAGGTAGAATGTCAGCTCTATGGCCATTGGCAAAAGCGGTATTTTGGAGGCTTGAGGCATTCCCCAAATCACACCAGAGATAATAGCACCAATGCACCATTCTTCTCATGTATGGAGTACTGTACAAACCTCGAATATTGAAGACCAGGGAAAATAATACAAAGCAAATTCTTCTCATTGGGATTGACAGCCAGGGTCCTATTCACCATTCACCATCAATCACTTCCTGAAGTTCTTAAGTGGGAGAAGAACAAAATGCAGTAATTTTGAAAAGAAAACTAAAAGGATCAGTGGCACTTAATGGTCTTTTAATATTTTAAATTATACAATAACATATAAAAGCATTCCTACAATAAAACTTAAAAAAATGTAGATATGTATAAAGTGAAATTGAAACTTTTCACAGTGCCCCTCCCCCATAAGTTCCATTTTTCTTCCCAAAAGTGACCACTGTTTAATTTGGTATGGATCCTTCCAGAACATTTCCTATGCATTCAATTTACTAATATAGGTACTAACACACATGTGAGAGTATAGTACACCTACCCTATAAAAGTATATAAAGATAAATACCTTAAAAATAAATGGACGACTCATAACTAAGCATGTTTTTCTGTAGCTTTTTTAACATAATAGATTAATTTGATGTTAACAGTACATATAGATCAATCTTCATTTTTTCCCCTCAGTGGTGTTGTAACACATGGAAGATCCACTCTTTAACTGTTTTGCTAATAGGACAATTTTTGTTGTTTATATTTGATTGTATGAACAATGCTGCAATAAATATTCTAGTCTGTACAGGTGAGCAAGCCTTTCTGCAGGATAGATACCAAGAACTGGCACTTCTGGGGCTGAGAATATGAATGCTTAATTTTTGTTACAAACAGCCAAATGGCTTTCTTTTTTTAATTAACTCATTTTTTATTGGTGCATTGTAATCATACATCTTGATGGGCTTCACAGTGGTAGAAGTATACATGCACACATGGGTCAATCACCCCTCCCCCAATTCCTATCCCCATTCTCTCCCCCTTCCCTGTTTCTCTTCCTTACCACAGTAGTTGACTTTGATAAATCTGTGTATGTACAGCCTGTGCATTAGGGTGTTTCCCTCCTCTCCCCTCCCATCTCCCTCAGTTAGGTCACCTTCTTTACCCATCAAATGTTTTCTCTGGACTCTCTCCTATGCCCTATTCTCCCTAGCTCCCGCATATTAGGGAGAGCATCAGACGTTTCACTTTTTGTGACTGACTAATCTCACTAAGCATAAATGTTCTCTAATTCCATCCATTTCCCTGCAAATGTCATAATCTTGTTCTTCTTTATGGCTGCACAAAATTCCATTGCATACAATATCCCATAGTTTTGTAATCCATTCATCTGTTGATGGATGTCTTGGCTGGTTCCATAGTTTGACAATTGTGAATTGTGAAGCTATAAACATAGATATGCATGCATTAGTCTGGTAATTTGCTTTCAATTCTTTTGGGTAGATACCTAGAAATGGTATTGCTGGTCATATTGTAGGTTCATTCTTCTGAGGATCCTCAACACTGTTTTCCAAAGTGGTAGCACTAATTTGCAATCCTACCAACAGTGTATTAGAGTTCCTACTTCTCTACATCCTCACCAGCATTTGTTGCTGTTTGTGTTTTTAATGATTGCCATTCTAACTGGGGTTAGGTGAAATCTCAGGGTAGTTTTGATTTGCATCTCCCTGATTGCTAATGATGTTGAATATTTTTTCATACATTTATTGGCCATTTGTATTTCTTCTTTTGTGAAGTGCCTATTTAGGTCACCTGCCCATTTTTTGATTGGGCTGTTTGTTTTTTTAGTGGTGAGTTTTTTGAGTTCTCTGTACATTCTAGATATTAGTCCTCTATCAGAGGAGTAGCTGGCAAAAATCTCCTCCCAATCTGTTGACTCTTTTTTGAGGTTCTTCATAGTTTCCTTTGCTGTGCAAAAGCTTTTCAGTTTAGTGCAATCCCACATATTGATACTCTTTTTAACGTCTTGTTGAGGAAGTTTTTGCCTATGTCTATGTGTTGAAGAGTTGAACCCTATGCCCTCTTCAAGTAGCTGCAAGGTTTTTGGTTTAATTTCCAGGTCTTTGATCCATCTTGAATTGACTCTTGTACAGAGCGAGAAAATAGGGTTTATTTCAAACCAGTTTTGCCAACACCATTTGTTGAAGAGGCTATCTTTTTTCCAGTGTATGTTTTGGCTCCTTTTTCAAAAATTAATTGGCTATAAGTGTGTGGATTTGTTTCTGAGTCTTTTATTCTACTCCATTGGTCTATTTGGTTTGTGCCAACACCATGCTGTTTTAATTACTATGGCTCTGTAGTATAGTTTGAAGTCAGGTATTGTGATACCTCCTGTATGATTCTTGTTGCTGAGAACTACTTTTGCCATTCTGGGTTTTTGTTGTTCCAAATAAATTTAAGGACTGACTTTTCTATGTCTGTGAAGAATGATCTTCGTAATTTAATGGGTATTGCATTGAATCTGTAGATCACTTTTGGAAGAATGGCCATTTTGATATTTATTCTGCCTACCCAAGAGCATGGGAGGTCTTTCTATCTTCTAAAATGTTCAATTTCTTTTTTCAATGTTTTATAATTTTCCTTGTAGAGGTCTTTTACCTCCTTGGTTAGGTTCATTCCTAAGTATTTTATTGTTTGGGGAGATATAGTGAGTGGAAATGTTTTCTGGATTTCTTTTTCAGTGGACTTATGGTTGGCATATAGAAAAGTTTCTGTTTTTTTTAAGATTGATTTTATATCCAGACACTTTGCTGAATCTGTTGAACAGTTCTATAAGCCTTTTTGTTGAGTTTTTTGGGTCTTCAAAGTATAATACCATGTCATCTGCAAATAGAGACAGTTTCATTTCTTCTTTTCCTATTTGCACTTCTTTGATTTCCTTCTCTTTCCTTATTGCTGACTAGAGTCTCTAGTACTATATTGAAAAGAAGTGGTGATAGTGGACATCCTTGTCTTGTTCCTGTTTTTAAGGGGAACTCTCATAGTTTTTCCCCATTCAACATGATGTTGACTATGGGCCTATTGTATATTGCTTTTATGATGTTGAGGTATGTTCCTTCTATTCCGATTCTCTGCAGTGTTTTTATCATGAATGGGTGTTGATTTTTTCAAGTGCTTTTTCAGCATCTATTGAAATGATCATGTGATTTTTGTCTGTAGTTCTGTTTATGTGGTGGGTTACATGGATTGTTTTTTGTATGTTAAACCAGCCTTGCATTCCTGGGATGAACTCAACTTGGTCATGATGTATGATTTTTGTGATGTGGTTTTGAATGCGCGTTGCTAGTATTTTGTTTAGAAGTTTTGCGTCTAAGTTCATCAACGATATAGGCCAGTAGTTTTCTTTTCTTGAGCTGTCTTTATTTGGTTTTGATATTAATGTGATGTTGGCTTTGTAGTATGTGTTTCTATTTCATGGAATAGATTGAGCAGTATTGGGATTAGTTCTTCTATAAAGATTTCATAAAATTCACCTGGGAAACCATCTGGACCTGGGCTTTTCTTTGATGGTAGGCTCTTTATTGCTGCTTCAATCTATTTGATTGCTATTGGTCGATTTAAATTTTCTATATCTTCTTCATTCAACTTAGGAAGGTTGTATATGTCTAGAAATTTGTCAATTTCTTCTAGGTTTTCCATTTTGATGGAGTATAGTTTTTCAGAGTAGTTTCTGATAATCCTCTGGATTTCTACACTGTTGGTGGTTATAATACCTTTTTCATCTCTTATTTTAGTAATTTGGGTCGATTCTTTCTTTTGGTTAGGTTGGCTAGTGGTTTATCTATCTTGTTTATTTTTTTGAGGAACCAGCTTTTGGTTTTGTTGATTTTTTGTATTGTTTCTTTTATTCTCTACTTCATTGATTTCTGCTCTGATTTTAATAATTTCCTGCCCTCTACTGTCTTTGGGGTTAGACTGTTCCTGTTTTTCAAGGGCTTTGAGGTGTGTCATTAGTTTATTTATTTGGTGATTTTCTGTTCTTCTTATGTGGGCACTTAGTACTATGAATTTTCCTCTTAATACTGCCTTCAAGGTATCCCAGAGATTTTGATATGTTGTGTCTCTGTTTTTGTTTGTTTCTAAGAATTTCTTAATTTCTCCCCTTATTCTTTTGTGACCCATTCCTCATTTAGCAATGTGGTGTTCAGTGTCCATGTATTTATGAGGCTTCTCAGGGTCTTCTTATAGTTGATTTCTAGTTTCATTCCATTATGGTATGAAAAGATTATATCACATTTTTTGAACTTGCTAGTGCTCACTTTGTGGCCTAGTATATGGTCTATTTTAGAGAAGGTTCCATGAACAGCTGAAAAAAATGTGAATTCAGCTGTAGTTGGGTGGAATATTCTGTATGTGTTTAGTAGGTCCATTTGGTTTATGGTGCTCCATAGGTCTACAGCATCATTACTGATCTTTTGTCTTGAAGATCGATCTAGCGGTGTGAGAGGGGTTGAATTCTCCCAATATTTTTGTATTGTGACCTATGTGTGATTTAATGTCATGAAGAGTTTCTTTTATGAAAGTGGTTGCACCTATGTTTGGGGCATAAATGTTGACTATCGTTATATCATCTTGCTTGGTTGTTCCTTTTACCAGTGAGAAATTACCTGCTTTGTCTCTTCTGATAGGTGTAGGTTTGAAATCTAATTTGTCTGATATCATAGTTGCTACTCCTGCTTGTTTTCGAGTTTCATTAGCATGAACCACCTTGCTCCATCCCTTCACCTTTAGTTTGTATCTTTACTTTTGTGTTTCTTGCAGACAGCATATAGATGGATTGTGATTTTAAATCCATTTTGCCATCTTATGTCTTTTGATGGGGGAGTTGAGGTCATTTATATTCAGTGTGATTATTGAGAGATGGGTTTTAATTCCTAACATTTTGAGTTTTAATTTCTGTTTGAGGTAGCATTTGTTCTTCTTTGTCTAGTGTGTTTGATCGAAATCATTGTTTCTCTGGTTCTGGAGTTTATTATTTCTTCTTTGTAATTAATCTCTTTGAGTATTTTCTCTAGTGCTGGTTTTGGAAAACATAAAGTCTTTCAGCTTCTGTTTGTCATGGAAGGTTTTTATTTCCCCATCAAATTTGATAGATATCTTTGCTAGGTAAATAAATCTCAGCTGGAAGTTGTTTTCTTTCAGAGACTGGAATATGCCGCTCCAGGCCCTTTAGGCTTTCATGACTTGGTTTGAAAAGTCGGGAGTGATTCTTATTGGTTTGCCTCTGAATGTTACTTGGTCTTTTACTCTTGCTGCCTTTAAGATTCTCTCCTTGGCCTACATTAGTCAATTTGATTATTATATGGCATGGTGAACCTCTTCTTTGATCTTGTCTATTAGGAATTCTATATGTTTCCTATACCTGTGTGTCAACCTTTTTCCATGTTTGGAATAATTTTCTAATATTACTTCTCTGAAAAGATTATTGAATCCTTTGGTTTCAGCTTCTATTCCCTCTTCTACACCTATTATTCTTAGGTTTGCTCTTTTTTTTTTTTTGCTGTACCGGGGATTGAACCCAGGGGCATTTTACCTCTGAGCTACACCCCCGGCCCTATTTTTTATACTTTATTTTGAAACGGGTCTCACAAAGTTGCGGAAGGCCTCACTAAGTAGCTGAGGCTGACGGCGAACCCAGATCCTCCCGTCTCCGCCTCCCAAGTAATGAGATTACAAGCGTGCGCCACCACGCCCAGCAGGTTTGCTCTTTTAAGATTGGTTGAGATCTCTTCAATGTCCAATTCATGATGTCGAATTGTTTTTTCTAAATTATATACTATGCATTCATTTTTGGAGAGGTCATCTTCTAAGAGTGAGATTTTGTTTTCCATGTGGTCTAGTTTATTGTTGATAGTTTGTATTGATGCCTTCATTTCAATTATTGCATCCTTCACTTCCTTTAGAGTTTCTTTTTGATTCCTGTTCAGGGTGTCAGATTCTTTGTTTATTTGATCCTTAATTACTTTCAGGCTCTCTCTGAATTCGTTTAGAAATCCTGTATGTCTACTATTAAAGTTCTGAATTGTCCTTCTGGAAATCTTTGCACTTCTGTGTTTGCTGGTTCTGTTGTTGTGGAGTTGTGGGAGTTCATTGTTTCTTTGATATTCTTCCTTCTCATGATTTCAGGTTTCTTAAGTTTATATCTTTGTTGCTTTTGGTAGCACTCTCTCACTCTGTAGGTTTCCTATGTCTAATCTCTCTACCTTTATATTATCTTATTCTGGAGGTAGATAATTGCTACTAGGTGAGCCTTAAAGGTGGATAGCCTTTACTGTATGGTTATTTTCACTTGCTCAGTATAATGTCTGTTTGCAGGCCGAATTCTTGATCTCCTTCAGTGATTGGAACCTTTGCCTGATGTCTCTCACTGCCTGTGCAGGTACCCAAGGCTGCTAGTGCCCCTCTTACTGCAAGCGTGGGTCTCTGCATTCTCCACTTGGGCTGTCCCTATGTCTCTCTCTGTCTACACCTATGGCGGGTCACCAGCACGGGACCCTGGGCTTGTGTCTCTCTTTGCCTACATAAGCAGTGGATGTCGCCTTGACCTGACTCTGTGCAAACACAGAATTCTACATTTTCCACAGAAAAGACTAGGTTGGTCTAATTTTTTCCCCAGGTACCAAGACTGTGCTTCCTGTGGTGATTCCTAAGAACCCTGCAAGGGTCCTGGGACTTGTGGGCTATAGGACTGTCCCACCCATATGTTGCCAGGGGCTGTCTGCTTATCCACATGTCTACTGTGTCTTACAGCAGACTCCACTCCCACCTCCCCAGGGGTGATCCGCAAAGTCTCAGACCCTGCGAGTCTATTGCTTGCCACGTGAGTCCCTGTGGCCATGCTGGGTGGTCCCCCCAGGGCAGCTCATTGACTTATGGTCTCATTGAGCGCTGCTCTTAATCTCTGGGGAGGGGTGGGCTTAATCACACTGCCACAGGTCCTGGTCAGGCTTCCGGGCATTTGGGTTTCTTTTGAGTGTGGAATGATTTGCTGCTCACTTTTTTGATGATGATGTTGATTACCATGTTGTTGATGATCTGCAGTTGCTGGGTTTACAACAGTTTGCTGGCTTCTTTGTTGATGGCCTGCAGAAGCTGCAATGCTGGTAGCTGCCGGCACTGTCTGGCCAAGATGGCACCGCCACCACTTCCACCCATGTCACAGTTTGGGCCTCTGTCCAGTGTGGAGTGAGTTGCTGCTCGCTTTCATTGCTGATGATTTGTGGTTGCTGTATTTACAACAGTTTGCTGGCTTCTTTGTTGGCGGCATGTGGAAGCCGCAGTGTTGGTAGCCACTGGAGCAGTCTGGCCAAGGTGGCACCCCTGCCCTTCCCTAGGTAAGGTGCTTGGAGCTTTTTACTCTCCTCTGTTTTGTCTTCTGGCTTTGATTTTATTGTATTTCAAATTTCTCGTTGTTTAGTTCAATTGTACGTTGCTTTTCTTCTCTTGTCAAGAAGCTGCTTTCATGGCAATTGAGATTCAAATCTCAGAGAGATGGCAACATAGTGTCTCCCTCAGGCACCATCTTGGACACCCCCCAGGGCTATTTTTTTTTAATTTATTTTGAAACAGGGTCTAAGTTGTGGAGGGCTTCATTAAGTAGCTGAGGCTGGCCGCGAACCTCCCAAATGACCTTCTAAAAAAGCTATACCACTCACCCATCACATTCAAACCACTAGATAGGAGTTTTAAAATATTTGTCAACAATATTATTTAATTTCTCTAATGATTACTGTTATAGTAAGATATAAAATGTGCCTCAAAGAGCTCATTCATTAATATTCAGGGTTGATACAGTTGAGTCATGAGGATTATAATCCCAGCAGTAGATAAATCTGTTTTAATGGGTTTATCTGGGAGGTGGCCCAGACTGGTAGAGTGTGACTTTGGGGATTACATATAGTTCCTCCTCCCCCTTATCACTCTTTTTTTTCTGGCCTCCATAATGTGAGGAGCAAAGCCTTATATTTCCCTCACTCCACTTCCTGCCACCACCTTGCCCTGAGATCTGTGGTCCTCAGTCTCACATGGACTGTACCCTGAAATGGTGAGCTAATCAATCTTCCTTCCTCTAAGTTACTGGTCAGTTCTTTAGATGATAGTTGTGAAAATGTTGACTAATATAGAATTTGGTACTAGGGAAGTGGGGTTGCTGCTATATCTAAGTCCGACCATGTGTTTTGTGAATCTTTGGAACTGGTTTGTGAGAGGAACTTGGAAGGGCCTGAATGTGGCTAGGAAGGCTCTGCAGTGGTCAAGATGGAGGCGAGCCCAGTGGTAATGATTAAAGAGTTCATTACTTCCTTTCCTACTGGTAGTCAATCTTGGTGCTCACATAATGCTGGCTTTATTGGAAACAAGGGGTCACAGAGGCTTCCCCCCAGATTTCAAAGGAAGGCCTGGGAAGCCAGGCAACATGTGGCAGGGCTAGAATCCCTGCAAGCAGGCCCAAATGGGACGATCTATGAAGCTCTGTAGGTGAAGCCAAGATTGCAAGAAAAACTCCTGAGATTTAGAAATGTCAGAAATGTGGAATGACTACGAGGAAAGACTGCTAGCTGTGAACCATGGAGCCAGGCTGAAAGAACCAGTATGCTTCCCAATGGAATCAGCCAGGCCACAGGGACAGGGCTGCCAAGGCCCCTTGGAGATCGCTTCTCACTGCCTTGTGCCCTAGAAGCCAGAAATGGAGCCATTTGATTAAATGCTTGCCCTGCCAGATTTTGTTACTATTTTGGTCCCACTCCTTCTTTCTACAGCCCTATTCCTCCCTTTGAGAATGCAAATGTTTACTCTTTGCCATGTATATTGGAAGCATGTAAACTTGCTTATTTTTATTTTTATTTTCTTTTACAGAGGCTCACAAGAGTTCACCTTGAGTCTCAGAGGAGATTTTGGATTTGGGGACTTTTCAGCAATGCTGGAACTGCTAAGGCATGGGGAACTCTTGGAGTGGACTAAATGTATTTTGCTTGCTGAGCTGGGCATGAGCTCTTCAGGGGCTAGAGGTAGAGTATTATAGTTAGATATAAAATGTCCCCTAAGGAGCTTATTTATTAATATTCAGAGTTGATATAGTTGAATCATGAGGGTTACAATCCCAGCAGTGGATAAATCTGTTGTAATGGATTTATCTGGGTGTGGCCCAGGCTGGTAGGGTGTGGTTAGAGAAGGAGGGTCTCTCAGGGTTTGGTTTTGGGGATTATATATGGTTCCTCCTCCCCAATTGCTCTCTTGGCTCCAGCCTCCATGATGTGAGGAGCAAAGCCTTGTGCTTGTCCTCTCTTCGATTCCTGCAGCTGCCATGCCCTGAGATCTGGAATCCCCGGCTTAACATGGACTGAACCCTGAAGCCATAAGCTAATAAATCTTCCTTCCTCTAAGATACATGGTCAATTCTTTAGATTATAGCTGTGAACATGCTGACTAATACAATCACTATACACTAGATTGTTTATTGGATATCTGCTAGATTTGGTTTTTCCCCTGTGAATTGCTTCTACATACTTTTAAATCATTTTTCTTTGGGGGCTGTTATTGATTTTTAGAGACTCTTTATATAGCATGAATGTTAATACTGGGATACCTTTATTCCCTGCTGTTGTCTTTTAACTTTATTTATGATGTCTTTTGACATTTGGTTGACTGGTTTGGTTTTGTATTTAAATATGTCAATGGTTTCCTCTATGCCTTCCAGATTTTATGTTTTGCTTACTCTCTCTCTCTCTCTCTCTCTCTCTCTCTCCCTCTCTCTCTCTCCCACACATTCATGCACATTTACACACATATTTTTGGTGGGGATTGATCCTGCATCATCCTCACACATGCTAGGAAAGCACTCAATCAAACCCCAAGCCATTTTTAAATTTTATTTTGAGAAAGGATCTTCCTAAATTACAAAGGATAGCCTCATGCTTGCAGTTCTCCTGCCTCGGTGTTTGAGTAGCTGGGATTACAGGCATGTACCACCATGCCTGGCTTCCAATATATTTTTGTATTTAATACATAAATCCATCTGAAACTTATTTTTGTTCATGTTGTTAGAGCTATAACTATTTTTAGAATTACATTAGTGATAGTCTATTATTTCCTCTCCTAATTTAAAAACTGCTTCTATCGTAAACAAAACTATCATTTAAACATTGCTTCAGGAAATATTTTGTTTCTTCCATCTATTTTTCTCCTGCTGAACAAATACCATCCTGCCTTAGTTATAGATTTATAATATGTTAGACAGGTCTTCATGCTTTCTTTGTCAAAATTTCCTTCCAATTCTTGTCAGAGTCCATAAAATGGCTCTTAATTTAATTGCCTTCAATTTGGGGAATTAATATTTTTTTCATCTTTACATTGTGAGACTTCCCATCTAGGGACACTGTATCATTCTATAATATGTACTTCTTGATGTCCAGTAAAATTTTATAGTTTGCATCATGTTAGATTTATAGGTCTCTCAAACAGGTTTATTAATAGGCATTTGATAGTGTTTGCTGTCATTACTATTAATGCATTTTCTCCCATTAAATTTTAAATCAAACATTGATGATGTATAGAAATATTAGTTCTTTCTATAGTGCATACTACATATGAGAGAATTATTGTAAAGTTTTTCTAGTAATGTCTTTGGACTATATAGATCACAGAATTCAGAAATAAAGACGTCTCTGTGTCATTTCCACTATATATACCACCTATTTCTTTACTTTTCTTACTGAATTAATTAGAAATATTAAATAGTAGCAATAGATATAATATTTGTATTTTTTGCAAATGATACTCATCATAGAACTCTAATAGACAACTGTTACTATGTATCTTCTAAGTTGCTGAGATTTATTTTATTTTCTTTCCCATTCTTTTTTTCTTTTTTTGTACTGGGGATTGAACCCAGGGGCATTCTACTTCTGAGCTACATCCTGGTTTTATTTTATTTTTGATTTTCAAACAGGGTCTTGCTCAGGTGCTGAGAGTCTCACTAAGTTGCTGAGGCTGGTCTCAAACCTATGATCCTCCTGTCTCAGCTTCCTAAATACTGGGATTACAGGCATGTGCCACTACTCTGGGCTTCAGATATTTTTTTATGTTTTTATTGGTGCATTGTAGTCTCACATCACAATGAGTATCAGTTTGGTGTTAACATACATGCACACAGCTCTTGGTGTCCCTCCCCCCCCGCCTCCCCCCCACATGTAGCACTGAGAATGATGTTGGTATAATCTCATATATACACATTGTTTATGACAATAATTCCATAGATTCACTTCTGGCTTCAGATTTTTTTAAGTAGATACGGAAGTATAATTTCTGGCAGTTATTAAAATAACCTTATGAATTTTCCCTTTATTTTTTATATAGAAATCATTGAAGATAGACCTTTGTACCACTGAGATAATCTTTGTCTGATAGCAATTTGTTGTTACTTTTTAATACATCACTGAATTAAACAAACAGTCCATTGACCTTTACAGGATCTACACTGCAGGAGGAGGGAGAGTGCTCAGTGGCCAGGGGCTGGGCCATTCATCTTGGTTCCTGCATGAATCCTGACCCTAAGGCTTTCTTCCTGAGTAGACCCAGGGTACCTTCTCTCACCTGTTCCCCCCACTCCCTTGTGAGCTGCAGAAGAGGGTAGCCCTTCTACTCATGAGTGTTCTAATTTGAAAGAAAAAAAACTGTACATTTGAAGAGGTTAAAAGTATACTTGAAAACAAAATGACCCACAAAATTTAATAAGAACAAAATAGAAACTGACATCAAAGTCTGTAAAGCTTCAAGGTGGTTGTTCAAAGGAAGAAGACATCAAGCCATTCTATTCTGTTTTGCTCTAGTTTACCTATTATTAATTATTATTATTATTATTATTATTACTTTTTCAACATGTGACAAAGTTCTACTGATTAAGGTGGGGCTGGTGTACTCTTTGTTCATCTTCCCCACCAGTGGATACAGAGATGCACTGATTTTTTCCTTGTATTCATTAGACTCTACATATGCCTTTCCAAGAATGTAACTGCTCAGTAGAAAAGCTACTAGAAAGAAGCTGAGAAGGAGAATCTCACTAGAACTTGGAAGCCTGGCAAGCAGCATCCTGCATGCTGCTTCTTCATCCAGGTCAAACTTCACCCTGAGAGACACAGACAGGAAAAGGTGGCCCCTCTTTGACCTTCCAGACTGCAGAGCAGAGACTACCTGGGCATCTCCTGAAGGCATGCCTATGGTGGCAGCAGAGCCAGGACATCTCAAATGGGTAATGGTTTTGTTGCTCACAGGCAGTTTCCTAGGAAAGGGTCAACTTGAGATGCAAGGTAAGGTTCCATAGGATATTGGTCAAGAATTTATTTACAAATTTTTCATGTCTTTTCTTTTTTTTTTTTTTTTGGCGGTACCAGGGATTGAACCCAGGGGCGTTCTACCTCTGGCGCTACACCCCCGGCCCTATTTTTCTATACTTTATTTTGAAACTGGGTCTCACAAAGTTACGAAGGGCCTCACTAGGTAGAGAGAGAGAGAGAGAGACAGGGAGAGAGAGAGAGAGAGAGAGAGTGAGCTGAGGCTGGCCGTGAACCCAGATCCTCCGGTCTCAGCCTCCCAAAGTACTGGGATTACAAGTGTGCGCCACCACGCCCGGCTTTTCATGTCTTTCCTAAGTGAGAGACTTAACATTCTATTTCTGTTGACTGCCTTGTGTCCAACCGCAATAACTGGGTTAGCCTACCCTTTTAGAATGAGAGAGGAAACTTTCCATCTGAAATGGGTTAAATAACAATAAAAAGTATCATGTGTAACAAGGTTTGTCCATCCTGGTGAAGCCGCCGGCTGCTTTTTCAGGGGCACAAGTTTGCCCTCTCAGCTTTTCCATTCACTGGCTGGCTGAGGATTCCTACCTTCTCCTGAGAGGATTTTTGTCTTTTATCTTCCTTAGAACATTAAGCATTCAATTTTATTGGTATAAAGCCCTCCTTATCTGTAGTTCACACCATTTTCTAATTCCTAATGTCATTTATCTGTATTTTTTACTCCGCTTTGCCCCATGTCAGACTTCTTCAAGGTTCTTTCTTTGTTGGCAAGGTCTGTGTTGAGTTTTTTTAAATTTCTCTGCATTTAATTAGTTGATTAATTTTTCTTTGTTCCAACTTTCATTGAAATAATACTTATCATAGCACACTATTTTCAGTTTTCCTTTTAGTATTTAACTGCCAGTTAATTTTACATCAATTAATTTTATTTTATCCAAGTCAAATGCATAAGAATTTAAAAGTTAACTGTGATTAAATGGTTTGTAATTGATGCAAAAAATAAGTCTCTTACCCCATCTTTTTCCACCTTCTTGCCCTATATCCTATAACCAGGTATCCCCAT
>PVJS01003652.1:44765-74199 GCA_004027185.1 Glis glis
ATGTACATACACAAACCTATAAGACTCAATCACTATCTGGAGCACAAAAGGGAGGGAAGGGGGAGGGAATAGGGTGGGATTGGAGGGAGGGCTAAATGTGCAATGTGTGCATGTATGGTGTTCATACCCTGACATATATCAAAATGTATAATTACAATTTACAATGCACCAATAAATGAACATAAAAAGTTAAAAAAAAACATACTTCAAATTTTGATTTTTGGTCTTTTCTACAAATTATGGAAGATATTCAATACTTTATTATAGAATAGGTTGTGTGTTAGATGGTTTTGCCCAAATGTAGACTCATTTAAGTGTTCTCCACAATTTTAGCTTAGTCTAGGCTACGCTGTTGGGTAGGTTAGGTGTGTTAAACACACTTTGGTTTTTGATATTTCAATTTAGGATGGGCTTAATCAAGATATAACCCCATTGCAAGTCGAGAAGTATCCATACATCCATTAAGTTATTTAATTCTTGTTATATTGTTTGATCAATGGGACAACTGAAGGACAGAGACATTAAAAAGCTTCCTCAAGGTCACACAGCAAGGGAGTTGCAGAACCAGGATGCAAATTGAGGCAGTAATGCTCTTCTTAATCATGACCATATGCTGCCTCTCAAACATGCTGCGGTAACATGCTACGGTGTTATTTCTGGACCTGTCAACTTGTGACACCATCCACTGATATCCACCATGGTAAACAGGACACAGGCCTTCGCCTCCTGCCTCCATTTTCTATCTTCCCAGCATGGTCATTTGTAATCACTATTTAAATGGACAGCAGTTGCATTACTATCACAACCATGGATCACACAGCTAACTAAAGAGTGCGCTCTATGGTCTCTTGTGAACAATCCCTTGTTTTCCTTGTAGTTTCTTTTAATTTCCCTGATTTTTATTTTTTACCCCCTAAAACCTGTCCTCTCCCTTTCACTCTCCAAATTTCCATGTGTAATATATTTCAGATTCTCTGACGTGAATTCCTTTTCCCTGGGCCCTCCTGCCTGAGCCCTGCCTGATTGGCTGCTCTCAAAATCCGCCTGTCGCACACCATCTCATTTTGAGTGTTGCTGGGATCACACTCATCCTATGGGGTCTTCTTTTGCTGCTTTCCTGCATCACATCCTCTCTGGGCTGGATCCTGTCTTCACACTCAGTTTACTGAAGCACACCTGATGGGAGATTCCTAAGAAAAAGGGCACTGATGATTCTTTTATTTGTGTGACTCCTTATAAGCTGGAAAATATATTTAGTCTATCTTCATACTTGACTGGTACCTTGAACGTTTTCATTCCACTGTTACTTCAAGGGTGACGCTGCTACTGAGAAACCTGATGTCATTGTGTGTGTAAATGTCACTCCTTATCCCTTAGTTGTCTCTACCCTTAAGGTACTTCTCTTTTTCCCATGTGTTCTAGAGCTTGCTGATAGACCTGATGTGGATATTTCTTCATCAATGGTCTAGGAACTCATCAGGTATTCCAAACTGAAGGGTTTCTTGCTTGGGTATCATTTTATTTATTTCATAGTTACTGTTATGGTTTGGGTCTGAAATGTCCCTCCAAAACACATGTGTTAGGCAAGCCTGTGGGGATTATGTCTCCCTGGCACCTTCCTGTCTCTCCTTTTCTGATTCCTGGCTGCCATGAGTTGAGCAGCTTTCCTCCACCAGGCCCATCTCAGGCCCAAAACAATGGAGCCAGCTGGTCACAGATTAAACCTCTGAAACCATGAGCCAAAATAAATCTTCCCTCCTGTAAATTGTTCTTGTTAGGAATTTTAGTCACAACAGTGAAAAGCTGACTAACACAATTGCCTTCTTTTTTTTTTTACTTTTTTTTCTTTCTGGTATTCCTATTATTCTTACTCTTGCATCGATCTAATACTTTCTCAACTTTCTAGGAAATTATCTGTATTTTATCTTTTAACCCTTTGAGTATTTCATTTTGGTTAACATATTTTTAATTTAAGACAATATTACAATATTTTAATTTCCAGAATTCTTACATTTTTCTCTGATCTCTTTTACATAGTAACAATTTCTATAACATTTTTCCATCATATTTTTTCTTTGCAATTTTCTTTGGCTCACTGAATTGATTTCTTTACCTCTGGTTCCCATTCCCATTTATCTAGGTGTTTGTTATTTCTGAATTTATTCTCAAGTTCCTGGTCATCCTTGACTATCCATTTGTAAATGAGAGTGCATTTCATCAAGCCGAGGAGATGCCCACATGCGTGGGCAGAGCTTACTTTACCACTGGCTGGACCTTATTGAGACGGTGGTGAGCTGACCTTTTCCCATTGGTGAGACCTCTAAATGCTGGAAACTGGCAGTTGCTCATTTACTTTTGAGATGAATCCTTCAACCCCTTCTCCTGGGCTGAGAGCGAGGTGGTGTCTATCTGTGTAGTGTGCTCCAGCAGTGGGCGGAAGCAGAGATGGGGAAGGGTTTCTGCTATAGTGCAGCATGTGGACTTAAACTTAACTCACTCTTTTTAGCCCTATTATTCCAGTCTGTAGCTCTACTGGTATCCTCAATTATGGAGCCCTTCTTGTTCACTGTACTCACAAGATTGACCTTTGTTTTTTTGCATATTGTTGTGAGTGGTGGTGGGGGTGAATCTGGGTGTTCTATTCATTCTATAAAGATTTTAACCTTGCTTCTTTTGGTGGTAGCTGGGATCTCTTGGTTCTGCAGGGAGAATTTCTTCTCTTTGTTATTTGACCAGTATTAGCCTCTTCTACTTCATTAATTTAGTTCCCACTACATCTGCTTTTCCTCTTCTAAAAAATTTCATTGGAATTTCTCATCTGCTTTTGCTTCCTCCTCTATACTGCTTTTCCCATATGGATTAAAATGTTTATTTCTATGGCAGAGTCCTTACAGTAGAATTGCTGATGGAAAGTATTTTTTATTTTAATAGATAGTGCCAGCTATCTTTCCAAATATCATAATACTTCACATACACGGGCGTACTCTCTTCATACTATCCATAACCATAATAGGTATTACTTGTCTCTTTAATTATCCCTAATATAATTGAATTAAAAAGATATTTAGTTGTTACATAATTTACATTTCCCTGAATTAAAATGCCTTGGAGAATCCTTTGAAATGTTTGCTGGACATTTGGATTTGTACTTGTATCAACTATATTCTGATATATTCATTTCAATTTTCTATTCTTTTTTATGTCACCTTGTCGATTTGTAAAACCTCTTTGTATATTGCTGACATTTATCCTCTGAATTAGAAATATTTAGCTTAAAATCCATCTCTGTCTACTGTCTATGGTTAATGGTATCTGTTAACTATACAAAAATATTTTTAATAGAATCAAATATGTTCACCTTTCTTTTGTAGCTTTTGGATATTTTTATTCAATTTGATATGTGGTCTCTCATATTACTTTGTAATGTCTATGTTATTCTTTAAATTTAAATATTTAATATATATGCAATTTGTTTTTATATGATACAAGATAACCAATTATATCTATTTTCCATATATCATTTTTCTAGATAGCTAGCTAGCAGGATGAATAAAATCTTAAAAATAATCTACGTTTGTTCAAAAATTTTGGGTCAATTAGATGTATTTAAATTTCGCCTTGTCTGTCTAGTTTTTAATCTTTCAGAGGTACATTTTTGCTACAGAACTGAAAAACTAACTTTAATAGATTTTTATATATACTAGGATCTGTATCTGAATCTTGTACTTTGTTTCCCTGATCTCTTTGGTTTCCTATGCCAGTACCATATTGATTTCAAATACAGTGGCTTTCCAGTATGTTCTGATACCTGGTATAACAGTTTTCCCTGACTTTTCTTATTTTTCACACTTAGATCTTTTTTCTTAGGCATTTATACTTCTAAAACTATGTTAAGATAATGTAATCCAATTATTCTAATTCCTATTTTGTATGAGAGTTGTATCATGTGCTTCAGTAAATATCTTTTAAAATTTATTGTTAAATAAATTATAGTTTTAGTCCTTAATGTGAAAGAAATTTGTTTTACTATTACCATTTTTAGGTACTTATTGAAAAATAGACAACAGCTATTTTTATTTACTGTTCACCATTTTTATTTACTATTTACCATTTCTCATGGATAGTTTACAACTAATTTCTAAGAATATAGTCACGAGTAAAATAGTTTTAATTCCCCTTTTCCAACATTTATACCTACAATTTCATTTTCATATCTTATTACATTTACTGGAACCAGTAGTGCACTGTAGAATATAAATGGTATTAGGAAGCATTACTATTTATTTTCAGAATTGAAATGATTTCTGTGTTTTGTTTGCTAGTATTATATTTGCCAGATTTTTGTTGTTGTATATTCTGTACTACATTTAATTGGTTTCCATCTATCCTATCTTATTTAAGAGTTTTTACTGGGAATATGTGTTGAGTTATTCAACTACTCATTAATCATCTTTAATCTTGGTCATATGGTTTTTCTCTATTATGATTTCCTTCAAACATACAGGGGAAGATTTCATTATTTTAAACTTTTATTCACTCTTCTATTTATGGCTATGTTATTTTGCTCATTCTTACACAGCTTAGTTCTCTTTTATTGGTCAAATGAGAGGTTTAACTATTTTACTGGTATTTTAAAATGATTTTTTGAAACATATATGCCAACACATATAAATATACACATGCCCACATATTAACATATTAATCTTTGATTTGCTAATTTTAGCTTTCATTATTTCCTCCTTTATTTTCCTTGAATTTATTTTGTCCTTTTCCTAATTTCTTAAAATGAGTATTAAGACACTTTATTATTATTTTTATTATGTGGAACTACCCAGTCAAAGGGTAAATGCTTTTACTATGAACTTGCCGCCCAAGAACTTCTATACTTATTGGTAATCTCACCAGCAATGCATGAGGTTTATATTTTAAATAGCTGTGCATGAGATTGTTTCTATCTTTGATAACACTTAATATTAACACAGTTTTATATGTCAATCTGCTGGGTGGAAAAAGGCATCTTTTGTTTTTATTTGTTGATTAGTAGTGAGGTGAGCCTTATTCACAAATTTATTAGCTATTTGTGTTTCCTCTTCTATCAATTACCTATGTATACTCATTTTTGCTCTCCATTTTTCCAACTTGTAACAAATTCATAACTGTAATGAGTAGGAATTGCTTATAGACTTTTTTATCTTTTACTGTCACAAATGTTAAAATATTTCCCTGGTCTGTTGCTTATCTCTGCCTATTGTACATGGATTATTTGGTCAGCCAAAATTTCAAAATTTTGATTTGGCCAAATTTAATACTTATTTTTATAATTTCTTGGTTTTATGCCTTTAGAAGGTATCCAATATAATAAAATTGGGGAAAAATTTTTTGTGTTTTCTTTGATATTTATATTTTTTGTTATATTTAGGCTATTAACCCATGTAAAATTTTTATTTCTCTATGGTGAGGTTGGGATCCAGTTGTTATTACTATTTCCTTCTTTTCCTTTCTTTCCTGTGGTATTAGGTATTGAACCCAGGGGTCTTGTATCTCCAAGCAACACCTCCAGCCCTTTTTATTCTTTATTTTGAAACAGGAAGACTATGTTTCTGAGTGTCTTGCTAAATTCCTTAAACTGGTCTCAAATCTGTGATCCTCCTATCTCAGCCTCCCAAGTATTTGAATTACAGGTGTATACCACCATTCCTGGCTACTATTTCCAAATGAATTGTCAAATGTTCCTCATCCCATTTGTTGATAGCTCATTATTTCCCACTGTCACTTAATCTTAAAATAAATTCTCATACAAAAGTAGGCCTAATTTTGGACTTCTCTTCCATTAGTCTATTTATCTCTTCTACATTCAAACACATACTATTATAACTGCTACAACTACATACTTTGCAGTACCACAGGGTGATTTTTACAGAACTCCGCATGTCTGTGTAGTTCTGAATTTTCAAAGCTTTCTTGACTATTTGAGAATATTTTTTAACATTCCAAGGTATTTTGTAAACAGGTTGACTAGTCTCATAAAAGTATTCTGTTGGATTTTGGTTGAAAATGTATTTGATTTTGGATTGGCTATGTGGAATTAACATTTTTTATAATATTGAGTTTTCTCATCTCATAGATATATAACAGATTTCTACTTATTCATTTCTTTTTTATTAAATATTTTGTTTCATTCTTTTAGATCTTACACATATCTTATTAGGCTTTATTACTAGATAGTTTATATTTCTTATTTATATTACTAATGGAATATTTTCCCATTTATGTTTTCCAATTAGTTCTTACTGATATATAAGAAATATATTGGTTTTTGTGTGTTGTTCTACTATCAGTCTACCGTGGTGAACTTATTAGTTTCAAAATTCCTAAGAATTCTTCATAATTTCCTTCATGTTGATGAAACACTTATATTATATTAATATGTACTTAATTTGACATATTGGATTTAGAGACAAACTTTAAGAATTGAGATTTAAACCTAGGTGTCAAGGATAATTCCTCTTTCTTAATATTATTTCATGCTAAGTCTTAACAGTCAGTGAATCCCCCTACCCCACTCTCATCTCTTATCCCTTCTTTTCCTTAGCACAAATGAAATGGAGAAATAAAAACAGTGTCCCCGGTTTCTTGCTAAATCACCTACTTAACTAACTACTGAGACCTAAGTGGCTTAAGTGACTTGTCTAAGGTCACACAATTTAGCTCCCAGAGAGTGAATTGGATGAGCTTCTAGAATGATCATTACAATTTCCAAGATATAAATAGGAGTAACAGTGCTTTCATTGTACCTCTTTACAAGTTGTATAATCATCTACACAATGCTTTTTCCATTTTATTAGTCCATGAAATGATCTATGTAGCATTTTATGAATATGTGTGAAATTGGTAAAATTCTATGACATGCAAATATCACGTGTTTTTAATTGTATACTTTAAAAAGGTAGGAAACAGTCATATTAATATTATAACACTATGTAAGCATTTACAGAGCACCCAGAGGCAATTATCTAAATGCTTGAGAATAGAAGCCAATGAAAAGTAAGTAATCCCCAAAATGACTCAGCGCGAAGAGAGATGCAAACATAGTATAAAAATGGGGTAAAATGATAATAGAGAGATAACATAATTAAATAACTATTATAAGTAGCTCAATACATTGTATGAAGTACTTCATGCATGCTAACTCAACTCTAAAACATAACTACACTACAACCAAGAAGTATCATTTTTCTCCTTACCCATAAGAGATAACTGAAGTCTGGAGAGAAGAAATTACTTGCCCTAGGTCACAATGTTTGTGAGTAGCAAAGACTGAATTTGAACATATTTAACTCCAAGTCCATGTTTGACCCTTTCCTATATGTATGTATTATTTTCCTTGGAATCCAACTAGGAAAGTTGACACATATCTTCCCATTTGACAATGCTGCATTAAGTTCACCAAGTCCTGGGATAGCTTTTCTAAATATTAACCAGGACACAAATACATCTACTGCACTTGGTCACATGACTTACTGAATGTTTTCTATGAACACCTTCGAGGAAGTACTCATGATATATACCATTGCAAATCAAAACATGAAAACTCCTAATACAAGCCACTACAGGGCTATATATCAACACAGGTGGAGCAAAATAAGCCAGCTACAAGAGTATAAAATGTTTACTTCCATTTATATTAAACTCCTGAAAAGGCAAAACTAATCCATAGTAACAGACAGCAGATCCGTGGTTGCCTGGGGCTGGGGATTGATGGGGATTGACTGGAAAGAGAAAGTGGAGAAGAATGTTTTTGGGTGGATGCAAATGTTCTCTAGAAACAGGTCACAACTATATGTACTATGGATTTAATGGTTCCTCTTAACTAGGACAAGGGCTAGGAAATTGCTTTTGAGAAGTCACAAATTAATGTTATGTGGCTCTTTAGTGTTTCAACGGCCTGGTCAGAGAAGAGCAGCAAACTTTAGCTACTAATATAAAGTCTGGCAGCTTACTGAACAATCAATTGTGGCAATACATCTAGATGTACAAAGGCCACACATGAATATCTCAAACACTATTCTGATAGAGAATTAATGCAGTGAGTTATTTTTTCCTTTGTAGCAATGGGCATAACATTGTAATGAGGAGACAATTTTGTATCTGAGGCATCGGCTTGCAGATTACCTCTTTCATTTCAGCTTTCCTCATTTTTATGGCAAATTCTGCAGCAACATTAATGGTAATGGCTTTTTGCACTCATATCATTATGAGATCTTCACGTTAATTCAAGGATCTCAATGCCTGCTTTGAACAACCATCAAATGTAACAATGAAATATGAGCAAAAGGTACACGAAAACATCTGTATGCATCTCGTGTCAAAAAACACACAATGTGTCTTACTTTGAAGTTCTCATTATTTTCCCTGTTATGCCATGTAGCTCTTATGACATGATCTTTATTGCCTCCCCCTTCATATTTAGCTATTTGGGAGCGAAAAGCAATCATAAGAAGTAAAAGCTAAAAACAATTCTCTCTTTTAGGAGGACTAGTACTTTGAATTCACAAAGGCAGACATTCAGGGATACAGAATACTTGGTAAGGGTATAAAAGCAGGCCTGAAGGAAAGGATATAAAACAGAAAGTGGTCAACACAACGTGAATGAAAAGGGAAAAGCACAGTTGTGGTAATGTCACCATCGTGGATTAAATCCTAATTTAGGATTAATTTTTTAATGAAAAATTAGTAAGCTTCGCAAGTTCCCTGAACATCTTGAATTGACAAGCAGTTTTGTCTGTACTATAGGGAAAAAACCTTGTGCTCTGCTCAGATGCACAAAGGCTTCTGTGATCCAACCACAGCCTCCCATTCCTTGAAAGTTAGCCATCAGATTACATATTTTAACCAATGGATTTCTAATGTACCAACTGAAGCATATCTCATACACGTATTCTTGCTGAAACTCATTCAGAATTACAGAGCTAAAGCCCATAAGGATCTACTTAGAGCTAAATAGCCCCACAGAATCCTGAGAAATACAAATTCCCAGGAAAGTCCTACAGCAAGTCAATAGTGGAGAGGAATTGATTTAATATAGTGTGTTTAGGGCTTAACATCTCCTTCCCTCAGGCCACAGTTTCTCACAAACATCCTTGCTGAGCAGCAGGGTCACCTGCTATACCTCCCCTGATCCCCTGACCCCCCCCCACACTGGCCACCAGACTTCCAGGAAGAGAATGGAGAGACCTGCAGCATTTGGTCACTTCTGCTATGTGACAGTCATTGTGTTAGGCCTTTAGACATGCTGTCTTTGTTCAGATAGAAAACAAAGGTTCTAGGAATTTCAGGAATCTGTCCAACATCACCCAATCAAACTGTGGCAGAGAGACGAATTCAAGGCTGCTCAGATCTTTGCAATCTTTCTGTTATTCCACACAGTGGCTTCTCGCCTCCTCTAACTTCCATGGTCCTCTCCAACATGTTCAACGGGTTCAGTCAGCTCCCACCTTCAAAATCGTTTCTCAAAGTCACCCATCAGGCTGAAAGCACACTTCTCGTGACAAGCTCTTCCCCTTCCTCAATGCAGGTGAATTTCTATTACCCCATGGCCTACTGAAAGGTGCACAGAGACAGGACTCAGGACTCCTGCATCCTAGTCACAACTGTACTCAGAACACACTGTGTGACCTTGTGCAAGGCACAGATCGATCTGAGTGTCAGATAACAGAGGATGGGGGTAGATCATATGATCTCGAAAGCTGAGACATAATATTCTGTGATTCTATTATACCTTGGCATAAACATGTTTTTAGGGCAAGTGTTTTGATCATATTACTAAGTTATTAAATTCACATCTTTATTCAGGGAAATATCTCTTATGCCCATGGTGGTGTTGTCTGTAACTCAGATTATTAGGACATCACTAAATGTATTTAACTTAATTTGTTCAAAGTGTAGCACCTTGCCAAGTCCAAACAGACCCTAAATGCCTTTTAATTGATTGGTTTGCTGAAAGCTATTGCCACGTCCTTTCCTTATACAGGTCCAGGAAAAGCATTGAAGGTGACAACTGGAAATGAGGGTCTCGGCAGGCAGCGGGCACTCGAGGCAGGACGCTCTGGGCCAGAAAAACTCTGGCTAAGATATAGCAGCCTCTAGGGGCTTCATCTTCCTACCTGGAAAAGTAGAATAAAACCCTGGGCCTATTGTAAGGATTCAGTGAGATGACCTCTTGCTACCAAGGTGTGGAGTGACCTCATAGCTTTATTTAATTACCAGGTATTTATGTACAAAACTCTATGACTGGCCCTCACACTACCCAATTTCAATAATATACCTTGCAGCTTTAATACAGCACACACTACGCTGACAGAAGCATAGGCATTACTTTCTCTTGATGACACCCCTGCATGGATTCTCCTGCTCCTATCACTTTGCATTACTTTACAGATAAGTACTCTCCTGGTCCTTCTACCTGGAGAGGTTTATCAACCCCAGCATATGGCATGTGGCAGGAAATAGTGGCGACATATTAGTGTGGCCTGCATCAGGTCACCAGCAAGTCAACAGTGGCAGATGGAAAATATCCCTCATTCCAGCAAGTTTTCATGCAGGAGAACAGCCTTGCAGATTTTTTTTTCAGAAAAAATCAGGCATTATTTTGGTTTTTGATTTTCAGACATGAGGATGAGAGGCAGCAAGGGTACAAGTATATGAAGATGAAGTGACCAACAAAAGACTTGGCAATATTTCCTGGGTTTCCAGGCCTCATAAAAGTGACCCCCTTTGTCACCTGCCCAAAGGTTTCCATCAGGGATTTTAAGAAATTGGCCTGGGCCTCTGTGTGCTTCTGTGTGTGGTAGTAGGTAGGAATAAGGAGTGTCTTTCTGCCCTTGGAGCCAAGCTCACCTATTCTGATGCATCCAGGTACAAACTATCAACCAATGGCATTGGGGTGGGAAAGCATCATGCAATGGAAATATTTATTTCTGATCATTTCCAGAGCTACTATGGGTTCGGTCCTACCATGTCTCTTTGAGTGGCTGCAACAGCCCAAGCACAAGTGAAGGCTAATCCCACTTGCCTCTAGGGTCTGATAATCTATTATAGTTTGGATTTATAATGTCCCCTGAAGAGCTCATATATTAATGTTTAGAGGTGATATGACTGAATTATGAGGAATGTAATCACATCCGTGGATTAATCCATTGTAATGGATTTATTAGGTGGTAACCTAGGCAGGTGTGGTGTGGCTGGAGGAGGCAGGTCACTGGAGGTGTGGCCTTGGAGTCTGCATGTGTCCATGAACCCTCTTCATATGCTCTCTTGTGTCTGACCTCTATGATGTAAGAGCAGAGCCCTTGCATGCTCTCTCTTCTCCTACCACCATGCCCTGAGCTCTGCAGGGCTCACCTGGATTAACATGGACCGAACCCCTGGAATCTCCAGAACTGTGAGCAAATAAATCTTCCTTCCTCTGAGCTGGTGTTGTCAGGTTTGGTTGTGTTTGTTTTTTGTCGCAGCAGTGTGAGCGCTGACTGAAACACCATCCCAGCTGGGCCTTCAATGACATGCTTGAACTTCTCTCTCCAAAGGCTTCTCAGCCTTTCTGGGTGAGCTCTGCTAAAAAATCCTTGATGCGTGTACTTGCCTCCTTGGTGTTCTACCCCAACCTCCTCTCCCTCTCTGACACGTGCATCTAGGACTGAGGACAGGGAAAATCATCTTCTCCAGTGCATCCTGACAGATTAAAGATTCATTTCAGTCTCTGAGAGAGCTGAGAAGACTGAAGCTCTGCCCAGTTGGTTCCAGAACGAGGTTCCTGAGTGTGTCAGGGCTGCTCTCAGATGAATGCACCCTCTTGGTAAAAGAGATGACATAACAAAGCCAGAACTGCCTTTCAACTCTGGGAAACAGCCATCTTTCATGTCAGAGTTTGGGTTACTTAATCTTTTCTGGCCGGGAATAGATTTCTCTAGTGTGACATCACTGGTACTTTCTGCCCCTTGCATTTTCCAAATTCTCACATTTATCCCAAATTCATGAAAATGTAACATTTAATGACAATTTTTACTGGGGGAACGTTTAAGGTTTCAATGAACAAAAAAATTGCTGCATGAAATCTACTAAATCCAGGATAATCAGGTTTTCTTATGTGTTTGAAATCTGAAAAATATGTATATAAAAATATATGTATACGAAATCTGAAAAAATACATGTATACAAAATACACATAGAGAGAGAGAGAGAGAGAAAACGAGAACGAGCAAGCAAGCACCTGGATGTTATATGCTACAAGGTGCATTTCCTGAATTTACATTCAATCGCTTAGTCTATTACAGTACAATGTTGATTTATGTTCAGGGTATGAGCCTCCATTTAATGTTAAAATCCTTAAAACAATCCTTAGACACAGAGAGCCCTTCATTTTTATCAACTCCTTATTTCAGCTTAACTAGATTCTTCCTGGGATATAAGAGCTAGGTTGAATTGTTCTTGAAGGTCACAGTGACAGAGATTTCAACAAGCGTAACTTTCCTCAGGTTTTTTGTTTTTCTACGGAGCTAAAGGAGTTAATTTGATATGGTTGGAAGGGCTTGGGAATGCCAACAAGAAAGAATCAGGATAAAATGACGTTAGAATTGTATAAGTATGATCGAAGCCAGGACCTGGGATTAATGTGAATATAAATCCCAGTACTAAGATTAGTCCTGAATGTAGTCCATGAATTGTGTTTTAGAACCTTTTTATACTAACAAACTCCTATTTTCCCTCCAACATCCACTTTGGCTGTCACCACCTCCTAGAAGGTTTCCTGGCTTCCCAGATAGTATTCATCACTCTTTTCATTGAGGACCTTTGTACGACTCTACTGCACAACTATTTCTACTATCTGTCTCCTTATTAAATAATGAACTCTTTGGGTCTGGAACTGTGTCTTAGTCATCTGTGTGTTCTCAGGAGCACCTAGAGTGCCAGGCACAATGCATTTTTGTTAAAATAATGAATGAAGTGATATTTGCTGGCTGTGCTATGAATATGATTGTGAGGCCCGGTTCCCAGCTGCTCTGAGCATATGTGCCATGCTTTTACTGAGAACCCACCATCATGAGGGTAGAGAAAGACCAACAGATTGCAGGCCAATCCTGGCCTGCAGATGTTTTATCGGGTTTCCCAAGTGCTATGAAGAAGCTGAAACAGATGTCTGCCAATGTTTAAAAGTTGAGAGGGTGCACACAAAACTCTGCATTTCCAGCTTCTAAAAACTCTAAAGTCATGAGAAGACCTAACCGGTATTCCTGAGGGGGCGAGAGCTGGCCAATGCGCCGTGCAGCCTCCTCTGCTATGATTTTGCCTTGCTCAGCTCTTGAAGGACATGAAGTCTGTCATTGTTCCTGATGAGAGGATGGTTTAAGTGGAATCAATCTTGTGTTCTTGAAAGCAATTAAAATATATTTGAGATGTATCTCATTGTAGGAAGATACAAAGAACAGGAGCTCAAGTGACTTCCATTAGGTAACCTAACATTTAGGGAGAGGGTGGTTGGGATGGGAGATAAAAACTTATACTCATAAAACAATATAGAAACAAATATCCCTCTGGCCAAAGGATACCCATGGAATATCATTCCCAACGGCTACAGGGAACCAAGATGGAATCCATGTCTGAGTCTCACTGGCAACAAAAAGATAAAAAACAAAAGCGAAACCAATAACAGCAACAGTATCAAAAATAAAAACTCCAGAACTTGCTTAAAAGGGGGGATAATTTCTCCTAATCATCCTGACTTATGTAAACACAGTATTTCAAAGTCCACCTTCTTTATCTTGTTGACACAGTACCCACCCTAAGGATGGCTCTCATTCTTTCCCCCTCTTCTCTCCCTTGCAGTCACTTCATTTGTGAAGCCGTCTCCCTCTGCCTCCTCTGAGGTCCCCTTTGTCCCACAGGTTCATTCAATCATTAATTCAATCAACAGTTGGGGAGAATCACTTTTGTTCAAGTTATAAACTGGGAGAATTCAAAGGTCAATAAGGCAAGAGCCCCTAAGAAAACAAAAGCCCAAGTGAGCAAATCAAGAGTAGAAATCATACCTTGCTTTTCTTGTAACAGATCACAGGAACCTTCTGTAACAATGCTGACAGTCAGCTGATCATAACACAGCATTTAGTCATGATGCACAGACTGGACTTGTGCACAAACAAACAAACAAACAACACCCCTCTGTTGCTTTGGAAATGAAGAGATAACACATATGGGGAAAAAGCTTTGTTAAATAGTGAGGAAGTATCTCAAGTATATCAAGTATATCAAGGCAGGCTGAGAACTTACTGAGCAGAATGTGTGCAGGAGATTGAGGGAGGAGGAGGAAGCAGCTGAGCTCTGATTTCAGAAGTGTTTCCAGAGCATATGGACTTAGAAAGGGGTCTGGAAGGTGGAGGGAGACCCTCTGGGGCCTGTTCCTCCAGACTGGCATTTATACTCCACTTCCTGCACCCAGACTTGTGCTGAGGCAGGGCTTGTTCTGCTAGGCCTTGCACAGACCCTGTCCAGACAGGTAGGCCTCCACCTGTCTTTGCCTGGCCCCTGCGGCATGTGCCTCTTAACACATCGCTTTGCTTTCAGCCTTACTTATAGGCCCCAAGTTCCTGAGGAAATGCACTTCTGAATGGAATCCCCAGCACTGACATACTTCTGGTGCTCCCACAATTTGTTATGAATGAGGAGGAGTGGCAGAGGAGGGCGGTGAGGGTGGAGAAGCACTGTGAGCAGAAAAAATGACATACAGAATGGAACAGTTGAGGGGAAACCTATGTCAAGCTCCGTGGGGTGAAAGTATTTCTGCTTGGATAGAGCAAAGAATTTGTGTCAGGAAAAACAAACAAAGAAACAATCATGAAACCACTGAGGATAAAACAAGTCTATAGATGCATTATGTAGAGGTAAAAAAAAAATTGCTTCTTGCCCTAGCCCTCAAGATCCTTTCTGATCTTCTATGCTGCGCTCACTTGATCTCAGACTGACATCTTGTATTATATCTCATCACTGCAGCCCCTGCCCTGCAGGAGCCGGGTGATCTTTCAAAGTGTCCCTTACTTCTCAGAGACGCCACTTTCTGCACCTCTGACAGGTTAATATCCTCGCCAGTGCTCAGCACGGGGGACAGAATCCCTGCTGCACATCCTCCGTTTGTCTTCATGTCTGACCCCTGCCCATAATGAAGCCACCAAAGCCCCTAATGACGCAGGATGGCCGACCCGCTGCCAGTGGATATTCTGCCATCCGTCCTTGGTGTCGCTTAGCATCCCTGAAGCGTCACAAAGCTGCTGCTCCTGTCACTCTGAGGGCCCTTCTAAATTAGATATTGCATTCACAGGCCAGGGCTGTTGGCGCCTCCATAGCTGGCACACAAGCAATCGAGGGGCAGAGATGATCAATTCCAGAAACTCATAAAGCAAACGTATATCCTAGCAGTGTGGGAAGCCAGGCAGGTGCCCTAAAGGTGTGTGGATTTTCTTGCCTCTTCTCTGGACTGACTCCTTCTTAGCTTGTGGCTCAAAAGGCCCTGGTGGATCAGAATGAAAAACTTCCATTGCCCAAACTCATGAATCATCAAACCACCCTTTCTTTTCTCCTTCACTCACCCATCCCTCTCTTACTGGTTTTACCACATTCTTATAATGCTCTTAATGATTTTTTCTTTTTATCTTCTTTCAACCACATATATTGGAAAACACCCAAGAGGCAAATGTGTAGAACTCTGAAGAAGCAAAATATGTACATTGAGAAATATATAATATGGCTAACATTTTCCAATTTCTCTGTATGATCAAATGTCTGAAAAAGGGTATCTCCATATTGGTTCTTCATCTGATTGTTCAATTCCCGGTGGTGCTGTGTGGATATGTTCATTACATACTAGCAACTACTAACGTTGCAGAGAGTATAAATGCCTAAAATCTTTATCAGAATAAGAGAATTTAAAAATTATGAATCGGGCACCCAGGTACACACAAATATACAAAAATAGAGAGAAGAAGGCATGGCATTCTCCCCAAGAAATTGATAATCTTATTGGGGCTAGAACCCCTTTCCCAATTAAATTCAAGAAAAGAGTAGGTATTTAAATGGAAATGAAAAAATAATGGGAAACCCCTAGTTTCTTAGGTCGTTCTGGATGACTTGCCATGAGAGACCAGGACTCCATAATCCTACACAGGACCACAGACTGCACACATGTGTGGCATAGCTCTCTAATACAACATGAACTCCAGCAAGGGTTAAGTTCAATAAGGACCACCATGACCCTGGAAGGCCTCTGAGAGGTGGCAGCACTGGACTGAGTTCCAGCAAGAGGATGTATTGCTTGTGGAAACAGGTAGAGAGGTGAGTGTGTGCCATCCTGCCAAATCAGACTCATGGATAGATTTACACTCTGAAAATACAGATGTAGAGGAGGAAAAAAAAAAAAAGAAAAAGGAGTGAGTAGAATTTTAAAACCCTGTCATTTCAATGGAAATAATAACATAAAACACTAGCAAAAATAAAAGTCACTCTAAGAAGTGACAGCAAATTTTTGCACCTTGGTTCTAAACTGTCAGACCCGCCACAGTTTATGTGAATAATCTACACTATAACATTCTATTCTTTCTATCTTGGCCTATGGGTATAGGTAGTATCCATATCAGATCAGAAAGAAAAGAAAAAACTGTCTTAGGTTGAAAATATGAGAATAGCATCCTAAGAGGATGATGATAACAAAGGTAGTCAAAACAAGACAAAGGCAGAGCACATAGGAGAGGGGGAATCTTAGATGCCACAAACTAAGGACTTTGAGAAATGCGCAAACAGGGCAGGCTCCAAACACCAACTGCAAGCAGAAGGCCTTCTGATGTGACATGGTCACAGGTGGGCCAGTTCATCAGTTCATCAAAATGTCACTTAGAGCAAGGGAATCAACAAAATGGTCCTTCTGCTTATTCACACTGAGGGAACACTGAAGGCAGTGAGGGTGGGGTGGGGACAGTCTTAACTTCACCAGATGCTCAGAGTCAAATCCTTACTCTGTCAATGCGAGCTGTGTGACTTCTCTTCTCTCTGGTCCCCAATTGTAAAATGAGTGCAATGGTAGGTGGTAAGTCCTACTCATGGCATTTAGCAGAATACATTAGCAAATGCTATAAATGTTGTAGAATAGTATCTGACATATAGCAAGCACTATTTATTTGTTCAATAACATTTTGGTAGGGCCAACACTGCTGCTTTGCCTGGCAATCCTATTATTGAAATTTTGCATAAAACCACTGGAAAAGCAGTTTGCATGCAAAAACTCTCTACATTTAATACAATCTCCCCAATTGTCTTCTACAACTTCCTAGTTACCTACCTATATTTAATTTGATCATGGACTTTTTTATTAACTTGCCTTTATAAAATAAGTTTTTGAAATGCTCAGCTTTGTTTTATAGAAACAATTATCATTTTGCATCACAGTTCATTGGTTTATATGGTATGTATAAAATTACATTAGTAATTTCTTAATTACCATGACAAGTACTCACATAAACTGAGTTACAATCATAACTCATTCTTGGTGAGCATTCAAGCCAATTGATAAGAAACATAAGTACACTAGTAGAGAGGTTTTACTAGCAAGCAACATTCATTAATTTGAAGATATTTTGCTCAGCTTAGTTTTAGAGCATTGGTTAATCTGGCTACGGAGGCTTAGATCAGATCAGGCAGAAACTCCAGGTCATGTAAAAATATCATTTTATTATTTTATTTGCCATAGTGGCTTTTCAATTCTTTGGAATTTAGCTTAAATTGTTGATTTTAATAGAGGGGTTCTTCTTAATCCAATTTGTTACCACCTGTTCCCCCAGAGATATCATTATAGAAATTGCAATCAGTAGAGAAGTTCATTACCGATCTCAAGATTTTAATTTTCAAGTTAGGTCTTCTCTCCCCCACCTATCGCCATCTTTACTTTTGTTGTTGTTATGTTGAGATGGGGTCTTGCTATGTTGCCACATTGCCCAGGCTGATCTCGAAGTCCTGGGCTGAAGTGATTCTCCTGTCTCAACTTCCTGTGTGCTGAAACTGTAGGCATGCACCACTGTGCCCAGCTACCTGGCTCCCAGAATCTGTCAATTAATCCTTATAACTACCCTTTTCTGTCACTCTTACATAAGGATTTGCTAAATGATAACCATATAACCTCACCTTCCTTATTGGGGGGGGCAAAATCAGCAGTTAATTTTAAATTATTTTCTTTTCTACTATTTATAATTTATCTACTAAAATCACAATGGGTTATAAATCTTTCTAGATTTATTTTCAGGGGGCTACTTCAAATTGTACAGAATCATTGGGCTGTATTTAGCAGATGATAACATGACAGTTTTTGATAACTAAAAAACACTTAGAAATCTGCAATACTGAATCTGAAGTCTATGGGCAGGGTCTATAATATCTGGGAGCAGATGAATTTGCTGTACCCAACCTGCCACACCCTTAAACAGAATGTGCTGAATATGCACGGGTACCTAGTGCCCAAGCACTGACAAAGATAGGAAAATGTCAGAAGAACTGAAGGCATAAAGCTCTCTTTGGTTTATCCAAAGTAACTCCCCACATTGCAGAATAAATTGATCATTTATCCATTATTCCACTCAACAAAAAATTATGGAGTATCTGTAGGTATAAAGCAAACTCACACTGCTTTTATTTTAGATTTATGGTTTGTATTTGTTTCTCGATTAAACCCAAAAGTACCACCAGAAAGTGAAAATGTATGAGGGAAATAATTAACAGACCAACTGAAAAGCCAGCACTTTCCTCTGTTTGTGACTGTGAGCTCTATGATGTTAGAGGGCAGGCATAAGACTTTCTATCATTTGTCTTCACAGGAGGATTAAACAGCTTATCTTTTATAAATATTATTTAAATTAGAATGGCTCCTGGAAGTGAAAATTATTTGGAGAAGTGTACAAAGTTTGTTGACTGAAAGCACCCAATGAATACACACTGAGTTCTGGAACTGGCACATACATCATCCCCCGTCGTTTGAATGTGGATTTAAGACATTTGTGACAGCCAATGAAAAAGCTTAAGTATATACAGCACATGTGTTTACTATGCACATAAACTATTCATGATTCATAAACAGGGACTGCAGATCCTTAAACACTGTTCCAGAAAAGCCTCCAGTTGAAACAGGCAAAACAGAAAAATTCATGAACATGCAACAGCTGTTAAAAGTAATTATAATATTAGCTCTTGATTATGAGATGGAAAAAGAAACACGACTTTCTACAAATGCAAGATCCACTATGACAAACATTTATTGTAGTTGAGACCAGGAAAAAGAATAGATATAAATGACTTCTTCCTCTCTTCCACCATAATTTTTGAGTCATAAATTATGAATTATGCTCCAACAGATAAAGCAGAGAGGAAATTAATTTAAGAGATGAGATCTATTTTGTAATTCAGAGAGCTGTTTTATTTTAATTTGGGGGCAAATTGCATTTTGATGTTCAGCTTTACCAAACATCTTTCCTTCTCTGAAATGAATCACAATTTCCAATTATTCCTCTGAGGAATTCTAACATGTTGGTGCCAAAATTCAGAGGGTAAATTAACAACAAAGTCTTAACCATTTGCAAAAATACTGTCCAGGAGTTCTTTCTATGATGATGGAAATATTCTACTTATACACTACCCAATATTGTAGCTGCCAGCCACATGTGGCTTTTGCATAGTTGGAATGTAGCTAGTTGGATACAGAAACTTAGTTTTAACATAAGGAAAAATTTTGGGTAAAAACTTTAAATAGCCCCATAGGGCTAGTGGATCTGGTGCTGGAAAATATAGTTTAATTAATCAGAGAGTGGAGAAGGACCTTCCTCCCAGCCAATTAGACCAAGCTGTTGTGGGTTCCTGTTGTCAACCGCACAGTGACCCTATGACTCCTGAATGCACCCTCTGACAGCTCAGCCCAGAGGAGTGCCAAGCAGAACTCAGGGGAGCTGATTTGAGCAAATATACACATTAATAGGATCAAAAAGAAGGGAAACAGCAAAGGTCAGCCCTTCAGCCCCCTCTACCAATCCATGTTTCCCTGCCACCGCATGTATTCTCCAGTGCTTTGTCAAAGACACAGCTGCAAAATGATTCATGAGGTTTGACGTTGCCCAACTTTCCATGCTATGACAGCAAGTGAAGAAAGAGTTCAGTGAGAACATCTAGACAAAGAGCACCCGTAAAAATGTTGAGATAGAATCCAGGAATGTTGTGGGAGAGACAGAGAGAGAGAGAGAGAGAGAGAGAGAGAGAGAGAGAAATGAATAAGGAGAAGGAGGAGGGGGGAGATGATGATGATGTTAGAAAAACAAATCCCAGATGTATTTTTAATTATGAAGAATCTGAAATAAAGAAACAAAAAATGTGCTTTGGCATTGCATAAAGCTCTCCTTTGCTTTTCATAGAATGCATAGTTACTAATACTGGTCCCCAATGCAGTCAATTATTTCCTATCTCCATTCTGTGGTTCCACTTAGTTTACTGAAGGATACCCTGTGATTGTCCCTTTTGCCCACATATTCTTTGTTGGTGCATTTCTTTATCTGCATGTAGCTTTAAAAATTCAAGAATTTAAGAGCCATTCAATTTTAATGACATCTCCTGAGATAGAAAAGAATTGCGATTTTGATGCAATATACCTTGCCCCTAGAGATGCTGGTAATTTTTGAACTTAAGCAACTTCCTGTCAATAGCATTTCAGTAGTAAAGACTGCTTTCCACATAAACACATACCTGCAGGAGCAGATCAGAAGTTGGTCTGACTCGCTGTTGGAATAGGATGCTTAGCGTTCGGTTCTGTTGTTCCAAATCAAACACTCTTGTTTTCAACTTTACACATTCCTCCCTTAGATCCTACAACAAACACATTGAAAGGGAAAAAGAAAGTGTATAGCTGAAAGATATCTTTGCATATTTATAACCATATTTTTTATATTTCAGACACATTAGTAAAATAGTATTTTTATTCTTCAAAGCCCCCAGAAATAATTCACAAAAAACATTTTCTTCCACGACCATTGTCTGATAGAATTATTATGTGCAGGGAAGACCAATTTAAGGGAAAAAAAAGCACCCTGAAATCAGAAGTGCATTAATGTAGCATGCTATTTTTGAAGATGGTAAATCTTCGAGATATAAAGTCAATTTAAGTTTCCACCTATATATTTTGCCTTTTCAGTGTCTTCATAAAAGCTTTCACAAAGCACAACCTACAAGGACAATGTTTTTGCAATGAATAGAGATTTAATGAACTAAAGAAACTATCACTTTTGATGGAGCTTTTCGATGTCATCTGTGGAAACGAGGAGACGCTCAGCTCTGTGGCTAATAGAGCCAGTGATGCATTTAGTGAAAAGGGGCAACTCTTAAGTGAAGGCTTTTAAAAGGCCACTTGTAACTTGCTCATCCTCTGGAAGCCCTGTGGGTTTCCAGATATGGAATATATGGAATTCTAGTGGGTTTCCATGTCTCCTGGGGGCATTTTGGTCTCAAGGGAAGACATAAAGTCGACCCACCTGGGCAATCTTCCAGAGCTGCCCTTTTGAATAGTTAAAACACAACAGAACCCTCTTCCCCATCTCAGAGGCAGGAAGCTGACACCTGAGAGCTTTAGGACTCACTGGAACCCCACCAAGCAACTGCCTACCCGTCTCACCTATGATAAAGGTACATGTGGTACTTAAATGTCTACACCTTCTTTATGGGGAGCAAGACCAATCCAGTAGAATAAAGGCCAAATTAAAGATTCTTCAAAAGCTGATCCTTCTCCACATTTCAAACTTTATCTTTCACTGTTTCCTAATGAAAAAAAATATTCTGTTCTTATAGTGCAGAGAACAAAGGTCTGCTTGCTGTTCTTAGTTCTATCATTCTTGCTGTCCTCCTCTATTTCTCACTCACTTGCATTCCTCCAGATGTTTGGGCCAATCGACTGAAGTTCAGGTCAAACTTTTCCACCTCTCTGACATTCCACATGGCATTTCCCAAAGGTATCTCCCTTCTCTGAACTCCAATAAGCCCCCATACCTCCTCTACACCATTTAGCAGTATTTATTTCATCTTTTGTATTCTAGACTTATCTTGTCAGTTCCATGACACATTCAACAGGCCAGTCCAAGAAGATACCAAAAAAAACACCCACACAAGTATATTGTGCTTACATTCTTTTCACTCCATCACCCAGTGAAGCACCACATACAGTAGGAACTAAGTCAGTGTTTGTAATTATTTTGCTAGCAGGATGATGATAGTGATTCTATTGTCTTGTGTCTAGGTGTGACAGAGTTCAAGTTTCTCAACACTTCTAGTTTGTGGATCTCTATATTCTGACATGGGGAAGCTCCTGGCTTTAGTTAAAGCTCTAACAAGCAAGGGAGAGCACCAGTCAACAGCTGATACTCAGGGCCTTGATAGGAGTCACAGCAGTGAGTGGGCTTGTTCTATAGCCTTATGTTAACCTAGTTGGGAAGCTAGACAGATCTAGTTGCTGAGGCTGTACGTGAGTGTGCACTACAACTCCCTGTAGTATTAATTCCACTTAAAGGGGGCAAAGAAATAGGCCATCCTGTGGCTCACTGTACAGTGTATACTCTCTTCAGCTCTTTTAGTTAAATGGGTGAAGCTCATGCATAAGATGTTTTCAATTGATTTTCATCTATAATGCAAGGCAGAGAAAAGAAATATCATGTTTGGAATGAAGCACCTGGGAGGAGATCCAGAAGGGCAGAAGCAGGAGCTCACTGACACTCACACCATTTGGCAGAGGCCATTGTAGGGGTCGGCTCCCTGCTCAAACAGAAAGGTGAGATTCACTTGCTTTCTTTAGAATTCAACCTCTGCCTGTGTCTCCCTTATGCTAATTTTTGTTCTTAGCATGTGTATAACACTAATTGTTTTCGCTACTACTAATTAAGCAATTAATAAAACTTGACTGTGGGGTAGATAAATATTAATAGTACCTATTGGCTGGGAAAACACAATCATTCTCATTTGCAGGTGGAGATAAGGAAACAGAAGCATCCAAGTGTGGATTTGCAAGGGAAAAAAACAGACCTGAAAACAACAGCACTCACAATTTTCAGCAGCAAAACTGAGAAAAACGTAAAAGAGTTTTTCAAATGGGTGAGCCGATTAAAAAAAGAGAAAGAAAATCTATATACTCTACAGAGAGTTTGTATACAAGTACTCAAATTTCAATAACCATTACTATTACTTAAGGCATGATAAAAGTTCATTAGGAAGAACACAATTCATCGACCCCAAGAACTCTCAGTTTATCACTATTTGCTAGCCCAGCTCAGCCTGTGCCAGGGGGGAGAGGGAAGGCTCTGGGAATGTGCTGTTGGTCTTATAATCATTGACAAACAGAAAGTGAGGTGGCATGAAAATTTATGGACAGAAAATAATTGCTTGTGTTGTTTTAAATATTCTTACGATGGTCATTCAAGCTGTGCATGGTCACTGATGCCAGATAGTTGCTATCCTATGATATCCGTTTGTAGTAAAACATTCATGTGTGCCCGTATGCACACAAATAAGCATGAGAAAGGATAGAGAAAGACCAAAGCAGCACTTACTGACCACCACAGTGATACCTGGGCAGAAGGTGCAGCTGGCTGTCTTCGCTTCCTCTGTGCTCCCAGTAAGACCCAGTGACATAAAGGAGCAGATGACAAATTTAGTTTGGATATGAGAGCAACTATTCTAACCCTGTCAGTTATAGAGGCAAGACCTAGAATAGTCTCTCCAGTAAAGATTTAGAAATGAAATACCTCTCCTCTGTTCAGATGCCACAGTGTGGGATCATGGCTGGAGGCAGAGGCTGGACCATCTGTCCTTTCTTGCAACACTTTTTTAAAATCTATGGCTCCCTAACTGTGTCTGAGACCTCAAGAGGTGGACCTCACTGATAATATAAGGCTGTGTCTTCGGCTATAAAAAGGGATCGTGATGTTCAATCTTACCATAGGGAAATAATGTCACAGGTTTAACTATGCTCAATATCATGTAAGAAAGTGCAATGGTCTTTGAGTTCAAGAAAAGAGCCAGACCCATTTTCCCTGCCGTGGGTACTATCAGCCAGAAACATAGACTCAGGGATTATAGTAAATGTGAGGGGAAAATAAACTGAGCAATGTGATAGACCAATCTAAATGGCCCCTGCCTTCTGAACGACTGCAAACCATAATTTCCCCAAAGGCTCCATACACTGGAGTCCAGGTAAGTTTCACCTGTGCTTGGGCTAAAGAAAACTCTGGAACCACTTCTAAATAGTCCCTATGGGAGTACAGTTACTGTATGCAGGTAAAGAGCAAAACCATTACCAGTAGAGGGCTGAGTCAATTTAAGAAAATGCTGCTGGGTGTGTTGGTGCACGCCTATAATCCCAGTACTTGGGAGGCTAAGACAGAAATATCGCAGGTTTGAGGACAGCCTCAACAACAGAGCGAGACATTCAGCAACCTGTTTTCAAACAAAAAAAAAATTAAAAATTGCTGGGGTATAGCTTGGAGGTATAATCCCCTGGGTTCAATCCCCAATACCACATGCACTCAGAAAAAAAAAAAAAAGAAGAAAATGCCAATGGCTTAGAAGCAGGATACATGCTGACATTATTACTAAAGTCTTATTGAAAACTATTTAAATCTGGCTTTATCACGTACAATATTACAATAGTAACACACTTCAGAGGCAGTACCTATCATGAGAATATCAGATTGGAGGTTAGAGGGCCAGGGTTCTGGTCCTTATTAAACACATGGCCTTTGTTGAGAAAATTATTCTAAATAGGTCTCAGCTTCCTCATCTGTTTACTGAGGCACCCCATAAAACTGGGATTTTCAAGAGATTGGATGGCTCACCTGCTTCACAGGTGGCTTGCCAAGTGTTCCCCTTGTTAGTCCCCTGAATTGGGGAGGGTGCTGGAGATCAAACTCAGAGCCTCACACATGCTAGGCAAGTGCTCTACCACTGAACCACAGCCCAGCCCTTTTTAAAATTTTATTTTGAGACAGGGTCTTGCTAAGTTGCCTGAGCTGGCCTCCAACTTGTGATCCTCCGGCCTCAGCCTCCTAAGTATCTGGGATTAGAGGTGTGTACCACTGTGCCCAGCAAGTTCCCTGAATCTTAATGGCCACCAAATCCACCAGCCTCTTCTTGTCATATCCCTTCTTAAGGGCCTTCACTGATACCTCCCCATCTCTGCGAAAGATGCTAAGACTTTTATAGAAAGAAATGCCATTTCTGGGAAAGGCTGATCACATCTCAGACTAGCCAACAGCTTCAACATTAAATGCCTAAAGGACAAGTCAGGTGACACAAATGTGTGACTGAATCAGGGCAATGCTGAGGAAGTAGAGAGTCCTGAGGACTGTAAGTCCTCATCCTGAGGGCCGTCAGAATAAACCATTTTTAATCTGAGTGACGGCTGAACAGAGTGTGAAGTTACAATGAACTGAATCATTAGCAAAGCGAGCTGACAGTCTCAAGATTATGGGATTGTTAAAATCCCTGAGAAGTGTGAAATTCGAGGGTCCAAAACAAGATTGAGACGTCTTGACTCTAAATTTTTTTGGTGGAAGGTACAGGGGATCGAAACCAGGGGACTTCTACCTCTAAGCTATACCCCCAAATTTAAAGTTTTTTTTTTAAATTTTGAAACAGGGTCTTGCTAAATTAGTACACACTGGCCTGAACCTGCAATCCTCCTGTCTCAGCCTCCCAAGTACTGGGATTACAAGTGTGCACCCCTGTACCTAGCTTACTCTAAATTTACAGTTTTACCCCATGCACATCAGAGCCTGAATGTCCTTGCTAGAGGGGACTGGCAGTTTCTAGAAGTCTTAAAAAGTTCACTGGCTATCTTGTCCTTTTGGTTTGTGTTCCATGATCATAACTAACCACTGTATTCAATCCATGTGTTGATTTACATCATATCCCGCCCTATTGATCTACGGTGGGGAAAACAGTAAGCGATTGAATGAGATTGTGGAGACGGAATGGTCCAGTGGGTACGAGCGTGCATGAGCTCTACTACTTCATAGCAAGTGGAAATATGGCAAATTAGGTTCTTATTCCTGCCCCATAGCACTGCACTGAGAACAAAATGACTTAGTGCATTTTTTTTTTTTTTTTGCCGTACTGGGGATGGAACCCAGGGACATTCTACCTCTGAGCTACACCCCCAGCCCTACTTTTTTATTCTTTATTTTGAAACAGGGTCTCACTAAGTTGCGGAGACCTCACTAAGTAGCTGAGGCTGGCCTCGAACCCGGATCCTCCGGTATCAGCCTCCCAAGTACTGGGATTACAAGTATGCGCCACTACTTCCTGCAATTTAGTGCATTTTAACTGCTGCAAGTGGGTGTGACTGCTTATACAGTAAGTATAAACAGACCCTCTTCAGGAACCAGATTCTACATAGACTGTAGCTACAGAAGTGGATACACAAATGGTCCAACTGCCTACAAGGGAATAACATAGGAATCTGGAGTTCTTTCAAGCTACACAATTTTTTTTTGTTTCTATCCTAATGACTATACTACTGGATCCTGTCACACAGTAGTGTGATTCCATGTTGGTAAAGAAAAAAAAAAACCAGCATCTAAATATTTGGTTACTCTACTAACATGCAGATAAGGATGGGATTATTGATTCAAAGGAAAATTAACTGCAGGGAAAATGCTTTTCTTCTAAGTATGATGTTAATAGCAATAAAACATTGAAGAACCCAGGAGCTACATTTTCAGCAAGTGTAATTGAATCTGATGATAAAATACATTTCAGATGAAAATAGGAGCTTAGCCTAGATTATCGATTTCACTTGTACTTGGAGACCTACACCTATGATTTGGAGTCATAAATGAAAGTGAACTGGGGTTAAAATTATCACTTCAGTATTATTGATTGAAAGGGCTACAATTTGTTCTTTTGAGGGAATCCACAGGCTTTTGAGATAAGCTGAATTACTTGAACAGGACAGTATATGTACCTGTAACAGAAAAGATGTTTATGGAAACAAAATAGTTTTTTCTCTATCAGTATTGGTAGATGCTGTGACTTCAGAATGCTGGTCTGGGTCAATTCTTTACTTTATACTTTTTTTGGTCATCTACTTTGGAGCTGAAGCTATGACTGATTTGCCTGTGTGTCACAAGAAACGATACTTTCTAAAACTGTATAGTTTGCCTATAGTTTTACATCAAGGATTGTGTGTGTGTGGGGGGCTTGGATAAATCGCCCAAAATTTCTGTTTTTACTTTGTGCCAACTACATCCCTCTTTAAAAATTAGATTTCTCTTCTGCATTTGGAATGCATTTTATTTCCTATATTGTGCTTTTAATTAAAATGAAATTTTTGCCTTTTTGGTGGCAATTTTACAGTCCCTATAAAAGCCAGGAGGTATACATTTCAGCAGAACATGATTCTTCTGGAATCTCAGAAAGCCCCCAGCATCTCTCCTGCCTCCCTGTGTCCCTAAGGCAATGCGATCTCACAGCAGCACATCCTTCTGTGTCTTCCTGCTTAACTGTACCAAAGTAGATTTATCTGTTTACTAGTTATTGCTTGGATTTGTGTAGCTATTTTTTTGTGGCTGACCTGAAGTGTCCCATTTTCCTTTTTATTGTACCAGATGACTTCCTTTGTCTCTTTCTGAGGCACCATTAAAGAGATAGGCAGGGGAAGTCTTTCAACAACTGCACATAGATACCTTCTTTCCTTAGTTGTGTAATAAAATGAGCACAGTTCCCAACAAGAGGAAAACAATTGAGAAATTAAAGCCTTTGAAAGAAAAATGTTGTGGAAGAAATGGTGAATTGCCCTCCAATATCTCACTGTCACCCTCTTCCACAGTAATATGACAACCAATTTTCAGCTAGTCAAATACCGAGAATAAAGACTTTTCTAGTGGCTTCCTTAGGGGTGGCTGTGTGGCTAAGGACTGTTGAAGATGTAGGCAGGGACCTATGAAAGCTGCGGGAGACTCTTTTTTTTTTTTTTTGCAGTACTGGAGATTGAACCCAGGGGCTTTCTACCTCCGAGCTACATCCCTGGCCCTATTTTTTATACTTTATCTTGAAACCGGATCTCACGAAGTTGCGGAGGGCCTCACTAAGTAGGTGAGGCTGGCCATGAACCCGGGTCCTCCGGTCTCCGCCTCCCAAGTACTGGGATTACAAGTGTGCACCACCACGCCCAGCGGGAGACTCTTTTCAAAGTTAGCTGGTATGTGCTTTCACTCTCATACTCTCCAGCTTTCTTTTTTTTCTCCTGATAGTTGGAATATAGGTGTGATGACTAGAGCTAGACATCTGTTTTGGACCATTAAGATACTTTAGAAGTGGGGCTCATGTCCCATAGGAAATCAAGACAGAAACCAGGGACCCCATGGACTTAGACCTAACATGCCATCCCTGTACTGACTATGTATACATTTATATGTGAGAAAGATGTAACATTTTAGCCTATTTAAGCAACTGTTATTCTGGATCTATTACGCACAATGGAATTTAAGTCTTAACTCTACTTACGTGTACTCAAATCTCTTCATTTGTGTGATATTATTGCAAAATATAAAGCAGCTGAAATTATTTGCAGAGGAACACATGATATTTTGACAGAAGTAGTGGGGGAGAAACCTAGCAAAAATGTTAATACAATATCTCTATGGTACAAATTAAAATAATATTTCAGTAGCTCCATGAGAAGCGGCTGATCGCTGATAAAATTATTTTCAATTAAAAACATCAGGCTGGGCATGATGGCTCATGCTTGTAATCCCAATACTTGGGAGGCTGAAACCGGAGGATCCAGGTTCGCGGCCAGCCTCAGCTACTTAGTGAGGCCCTCTGCAACTTAGTGAGCCCCTGTTTCAAAATAAAGGATAAAAAAATAGGGCTGGGGGTGTAGGTCAGAGGTAGAATGCCCCTGGGTTCAATCCCCAGTACCATAAAAAAAAAACAAAATAACAAAATTAAAAAAAATGAGGGTGGCATAAGTCGTGTTGCTTTCATTAGCTATATCCTCCTGGACATACTACAAGATCTGAGATTTCCTTTTGGAGAGGAAGTCTCAATTTCATAGAAAAAAAAAGTTGGAAACATGAAAAATCTGAGAGAACTAGGCCGGGCGTGGTGGTGCACGCTTGTAATCCCAGTACTTTGGGAGGCAGAGACCGGAGGATCCGGGTTCGCGACCAGCCTCAGCTCTCTCTCTCTCTCTCTCTCTCTCCCTGTCTCTCTCTCTCTCTCTACCTAGTGAGGCCCTGTGCAACTTCGTGAGACCCGGTTTCAAAATAAAGTATAAAAAAATAGGGCCGGGGGTGTAGCGCGGAGGTAGAACGCCCCTGGGTTCAATCCC
>PVJS01003653.1:0-74131 GCA_004027185.1 Glis glis
ACACACACACACACACACACACACACACACACACACACACACGAGTGCGGATTCTTTCACCATTTCAGTCCTGTCAATATGTAGCCAGTTAGATATTTTATACTAACAGACATCTAGGAAGCCTCATTGGTGGGGTTTTTTTTTTCTGTCTTCAATAATTTATTCACCAGTGAACCACATGTGTGCGTTTATTTAAGGAAATGAAAATGAGAAGCCTTTCTTCTTCTTCTTCTTCTTTTTTTTTTTTTTTTTTTGCAGGCACAGATTTTACTGCCACGGCCCTCCGCGGCCTCCGCCGCCCCTGGGCTCCCAGGTTGACCTTTCCACAGGGAGCGATTTAGCCTAGTAATGGGACAAAGCCCCCAGTCGATGACCCGGCTGAGAACCGAAGTGGATGACGTTCAAGGATTCAATTACCCCGGACGGTTTCAAACTTGACATTTAATCTATGGAAATCCACCTCTTTGTGGGTGTCCAAATGAGCCCATAAATGTCACCACACATTGTAAAATACCACAGCATTTCCAAGGTCGAGCCGCAGCTGGTGAACCTGTGTACGGGACGTGGCAGTACATCACGGCAACCGCCATCGGCCCAGCCTCGGGCAAAGTCAGTAGCCCCAGGAATGATGGGAAACCTAATTGGGTCGGGGGACTCTGAATGGATTCTGTCACAGGCACACTTCAGCCCAAGACAGACTAGAAACTCCTATGCTGGCGTTAGAAGAAAATAACATGATCAAATAAAAAACAAAACTACTGGGAAACCGGACTCTTGGTCTTACACGTTGAAACACACCCAAAGACAACTGTCTCTAGTGACTCTGGGTTTCCAGTGCCCAAAGCCCAGGACCTGAATGTTTGGGAATTTAGAACTTTGTATTCTTTTTTTTTTTTTTTTGGTATTGGGGATTGAAGCCGGGGCATTCTACCTGCAAGCTACACCCCCAGTTTAATTTTATTTTTATTTTCAAACAGGGTCTTGCTGGGTTGATGAGAGTCTTACTACTTGCTGAGGCTGTCCTCCAACCTGCAATCCTCCTGTCTTAGCCTCCCTAATACTGGGATTACAAGTGTGCTCCACCATGTCTGGCTAACTTTGTTCATTTTATTTTTTAATTTTTATTTAGCTATTTGTTTATTTTGCAGTACTGGGGATTGAACCCAGGGGCTTCTACCTCTGAGCTACACCCCCAGCCCTATTTTTTATTCTTTATTTTGAAACAGGGTCTCACTAAGTTGTGGAGGGCCTCACCTCACAAAGTAGCTGAGGTTGGCCATGAACCTGTGATCCTCCTGTCTCAGCCTCTCAAGTACTGGGATGACAGGCGTGCGCCACCATGCCCGGCTTAACTTTGTTCATTTTAGAAAGCACACACACTGTCTATTACCTAACTCCTCTGGCTCAGTCTGGACAGTGCCACAAAATTAAATCCATTAATATTTTTATAGAAAAATGTATGAATATCTACACTAACTGGAATAAAGACTCTGACAAGCCAAATATCAGTGTGACTCAGACTTTGTCACCAATTGAGTGTCGGTGTTAAAATCAAAGCAAATCTCAGAGTTTTGGTGCATTTTGGAGTTTGGAATTGATAGGAGATTTCAGAAATAGAGTATTGACATCACAGAAAATATTCTAGGGATTTTTTTTTTTTTTTGCGGTACTGGGGATGGAGCCCAGGGGCATTCTACCTCTGAGCTATACCCCCATCTCTATTTTTTATTCTTTATTTTGAAACAGGAGAGGAAGGAAGGAAGAAAGGAAGGAAGGAAGGAAGGAAGGAAGGAAGGAAGGAGAGAGGAAGGAAGGAAGGAGAAGGAAGGAAGGAAGGAGAAGGAAGGAAGGAAGGAAGGGAGGAAGGAAGGGAGGGAGGGAGGGAGGGAAGGGAAGGAAGGAAGGGAAATCTTAGCATGGACTCAGCAGTCGCCAAGGTGAGGACTAGGCCATAGCCAGGCTACAGACCAAGCTGGGTGCTCCTTCAGAAATGCTCAGAACAAGCCAGGCGTGCTGGTACACACATTTGTAATCCCAGTATTTGGAAGGCTGAGACAGGAGGATCACAGGTTTGAGGACAGCCTCAGTAAGTAGTGAGATTCTCATCAACCTAGTGAGACCCTGTTTCAAAATAAAATAGGGCTGGGGGTGTAGCGCGGAGGTAGAACGCCCCTGGGTTCAATCCCCGGTACCACAAAAAAAAAAAAAAAACCCAGAAACAGAAACCCTCAGCGCAGGGCCGCCCATGGCCACCTGAGAACATTCGAACCTCACTCTCCTTCCAGCCCAGCCAGCGCCCTCCCGTGCTCCCCTCCCTGTGCACGGCCGCCTTCCCCTGAGGCTGCAGGGCCAGATGATACTGGAGGACACCCTGGTGCCACCCATGAGCTGTGTTCTGCTTGGGCACGGGAGGATTCGGGTGAGATGAAACTCAAATGTTGACTCTTGGCTAAGCCACAGCCGCGGAATCCCCGGCGCCGGAGTGAGCCGCTTGTTCCCTGGAGAAATTAAGCACGTGCGTAACAACCGCGGCTTGCGTGCTTGGGCCCGGGTGAGATCGATTGATTCGCTGTGCGGGAAGCTCCCTTTTAATTAGGGAGTCAATCTCGCCTCTCCATGTTTGATTGTCACATTCCGGTGGGGATGCGCAGGGAATGTCGATCTCGGAGCGAAGAGGCCTGGGAGTAGAGCCAGCCTCCTGTAGAAGCAATGCTCCTCATCTATGAGGCCCCTACTAAGTGCCAGCAAAATAGAGTTTGGTCCCACTTTTTTGAGGGGGGTACTGGGGACGGAACTTGGGGCACTCTACCTCTAAGCTACACCCCCAGCCCTATTTTATTCTTTACTTTGAAACAGGGTCTCACTAAGTAGCTGAGGGTCTCTCTAAGTTGCTGAGACTGGCCTTGAACCTGTGATCCTCCTGACTCAGCCACCCAAATAGTGGGATTACAGGCATGTGCCCCGTACCCAGCACTAAGTGGAATTCTAAAGAACCCCCATTCTTGCCAAAATTCCACACCCTCATCCCCAAAACCTGACCATGGGGAGACCCCACTGCCATGGTTGTGTTGCTGGGGGGGGGGCCTTAGAGTGGGGGGCGATCCTGGATTATCCAGGGCATCCCCGGGTCATCGCAGGAGCCCTTCCAAGTGGAGAGCCTTCTCCAGCTGGTGGCAGAAAGGGACGTGGAGAGACGGGCACACTGGAAGGATCGATGGGCTGCTGACACTTTGAAGATGGACGAGGACTAGGGAGAAGGAAAGGGGCGGCTCAGGAAGCCGGAGCTCCCAGCCAGCAGCCAGCCAGGAAATGGGGACTTTGGTCTTCCAGGCACACGGAGCTGTGTTCTGCCTCGAACCTGAATGAGCCTAAGGCTGGATTCCCCCCAGGACGCCAGACAGAAGCTCAGACCGCGACGCCGGAACACCTGGACACCTCGACGTGGCCTTGGAAGGTGCTCGGCAGGAAACAGCAGAGCCGCTGGGTTGCTGACCACAGGGCTATAAGGTAGACCCCTAAATTTGTGGTAATTTATTCAAACGGAAATAAAAAACGAAAAACAAAAACACGAGGTGTGGCAAGAACGAAGTCCTGGCTGCCTTCCACCCAGAGCCTTCAGGATTACGTCTTAGCCAGCGACCTGGAAGGACAAGGTGACATCTCCCGCGTGCTATGAGTCCCCAGGCTCAACTCTGTTGTGACACCACATGGCCTCCTGCGACCAGGGGGCAGGGACCGACACCACTGACGTTCAAGCTGTCTGCTGTGCTATGAGCAATAAAGTCCTTTGTCTCTGGCCCAGGAGTCTTGTGTCTGCTGCCAGCACCCACGAGTCAATATCAGGCTAACTTAGTAGCTTGTAAGTAAAGTAAAATCAAAACCCCTTTGTACCATTAAACTGCAGCTCAGCCGCGGTTCCCAGTTTGCACCTATCCTGAGTGGCCTTCCCTGCCCCGCGATCCTCCACACTCCAAGAGCAACAAATTGGCCACTTTGCATTTATCTGTGTTACGAGGTAAGGCCATCAGAGAAGACCACTCAGCCCCAAGATGATGCCAATAGAGGCTTTACTACCAGCAGCTGGGTCTACACTGAGTATCAAACCCAAGTGCAGTAGTTTGCCATTTTTTTTAGGGCTCCTTTTATAGAGCAAAACTACAAAGCCACAAGCTATAAGGGGGGTGAGAAGTAGAGGTTCTCACAGCAGGTTCCCATAGCAGGTTCCCATGGCAGGGGTGGGAAGCCCCCGACGGTTTTCTCAGCAGTAGAACAAGCAAGCCAAACGAACATACAGAAGCAACAGTAAAATAAGCTGTTAGCAATAACCATGCCACGATCACAGTAACACAGTGTTGTCACCCATGACCCTGCCAACATCCTGGTTTGATTTTTTCCAAGGCGAACTTCCCTGTTCTACGGCCAGGTTTGGGGTCATGCTGAGTAACAATATGGAGTCACCCTAGCTAACAAGTTACTCTGGCTAACAAGCTCTAACTACGCATCATCACATCTGTGCGATGTTTTTGCTATGGCCTCATCCCCCGACAGCCTGGCCTTCCCAGCAGGCCGGCGTCACGTCTGGTTACTCTGACCTGCGTGCGCGCTGCCACCCACAGTGCCCGGTGCACAGGCGCTCACGTTGGTTAAAGGAAGACAGCACCGGTGTGGGGTCGGGCGATTCCCAGAGACACCCGCGGCCTGCGGTAATCTCCACGCTACAGCATTCTAAGAAAACAACAGGCACCTCTAACCTGCAGATACAACGCTCTCCAGAAAACACGTGTGAAGGTTGTGTTTGAAATTCCAGCGGTCCCCTTACAGGTGCCAGGGAGGTCTCTTCTCAGAAAATGAAGACATTTTGTCAAAGTCCCTAATTACCCTTCGCCGTAGATGTAATAGTGCTGTGTTTCAAATTCCATACCTATTCTTGAGCAGGGTCGCTTTGTGTTGGTCTTTGCTTTTATTTTCAAGATCAAACAGAAAATCGTCAGATCTACTTCCTGGAGCACCCACGTGGGCTGGTTTTCTGAAGATACCATACTGGTGCCAGGGCACTGGGGAGGGAGGGAGACCTTTACTTCCTGTCCTGGTATCAGCAATCTCCTGCTTCTCCTACTCTTTTGTTGTGGTTGTTTGTTTTGATTTGTTTTGGGTACTGGGGTTTGAACCCAGGGGTATTCTATCTCTGAACTGTACCCTCCAGCCTTTTGTGTGCGCGTGTGCGTGCGTGCGTGTGTGTGTTACTGGGGGTTGACCAGGGGTATTCTAACTAAGCTACACCCCCATTTTTTTGTTGTTGTTTCTGTTTTGAAACAGGGTCTCACTAGGTTGCTGAGAGTCTTGCTATGTTGCTGAGGTTGTCCTCGAACCTGGGAACCTCCTGTCTCAGCCTCCCAAGTACTGGGATTATAGGTGTGCGCCACCACACCTGGCTTATTTTTTATTTTGAAACAGGATCTTGCTAAGTTGTTGAGGGTCTCACTAAGTTGCTGAGACTGGCCTTGAACTTACAATCCTCCTATCTCAGCCTCCCAAGTACTGGGAGGATAGGCCTGCACCACCATGAGGGCTAGATTTTGATTCCCGCAGTCAGCTCTCCTCCCACACAGGAAGCCTGGGCCCCTCCCAGCATTCCCATGAGACACAACAACACAACATCCACCCACAGCCAGACCAGGACTCTCCAACACCCCCAAAAACCTTCTGGTTGGGTAACTGTTTCCCTGCCTACCATCACCATCATCTCCAGGTGCTGTGGCTTGGATACAGCTTGTGTGTGTCCCCCAAAAGTCATGGGTTGGAAGCTTGGTCCCCAGAATGGCAATGTTGAAAGGTGGTGGGACTTTAAGGGGTAAGGCCTTATTTGGCCAATCAGAATGTTTAATTGCATTGAAGCTCCGCCCCACGGCAGCCATTGGCTGCCCCTGCATGATCCCGCCCCTCAGGTGAGCCCAATTCTGCAGGCTAGCAAAAGGCCCACCTGGCCGGCTCTCCTCTATGCTTCTTGCTTCTCAGCCTCTGAGTTTGTAACCCCTAAAGGACGTCAGGGTTTCTACAGGTGGAAGGGACTGGGTCATTGGAGTTCAGTCCTTGGATGGGATTAAGGTAGCGCTCATGGGGACCCTGGATAGTTCCCTCAAGAGCAGGTTGTTAGGGAGAGAGTGAGCTAGGCCCGAATCCCGCTCACTTCCTATCTCACCATGTGACCGCTCCCTCCCACACGTGTTCCCACGGTGCCGGTGACATCCGCCATGTTATAACACAGCCAGGGGGCCTCTCCAGAGGCTAAACAAACAGGGCCACCCATCTTGGACTTTCAGCCTCTGAAACTGTAAACTAAATAAGCCTCTTTTCTTTATACAGCACCCAGCCTCTGGTATTCTGTGACAGCAACAGAAATCAGACTAAGAGACTGTGAAGGAACAGGCATTTCAACACCATGACAGGGACATTTTGTAGCAATAGCAGAGAGTGTGGCCCACGATGGCCATCACAGCCATGGCTTCAGCGCACACTGGCCTGGAGGTGACACATATCCCTCTGCTCACATCTCAGTCCCCACAGCAAGTCACCTGCCCCTGCCCTAGCTTCCACGGAATGAGAAATCTTCATTAGCATAAGTAGCGTCTACCACTGCTAAATTTATATTCTTTGCAAGTAAATAACCTTTCAAAATACTTAGTCCCCACCATTATATCTATTAAATTGGGGTGGGAAAAGTATGGCCTCCTGGCCAAAGTTGGCCTCAAGCCTACTTTTGTAAATAAGTTGTATTGGTCTGTCTCTGACTGCTTTGGGGCTGCAACAGCAGAGTTGAGTATAATCCCACTCCATATCCGCGGGTCCCAAATTAGCGGATTCAACCAACATTGGATCCAAAATCTGAACCCCCAGTCAGCCACGCTGGCTCTCAGTCACCCCTCCCTCATGGCCAGCTGGGTATCTGGTCAGTCCTTCTGCCGGCCACCAGCACCCAAGGCACCTGTTCATGGGACTCTTTCCCAGCCTTGGGAACCTGCTCTGGTAGGATCAAAGATAAAAATAAATCTGCAGAACTCTGGGCCAAAGACACCAGATACAAGAGAGAACACACTGTATGATTTCATTTGTGTAAAGCGCAGAGACAGACAAACTGAGGGATGCTGACACAAGTCAGGAGGGGGCTGTGTGGGGCGGCGACTGGGAGGGTCGGGTGGGGCTGCTGAGCACGTTCCACGCCCTTACCTGGGCACAGGTGTGCTCAGGCTGGGACTGGCGCACTGGGGTGTACATGTACCGTGTGTGCACTTTCCTGCATTACTTCCATCTTAGAAGTTTTAAAACAAATAATCAATGCATAAATCCATCGGATGTGTTTAATTTCCTGCCAGGCCTTTGAAATGAGGGTCTGGACCTTGGTTTCAGGCTGCTAGACGCCCGAAGAATGAATCTGTGGGTCCAAACCTCCGTGCCGTGGAGACGGTGAAGATGTGGGTCTTAAACGCAACTACTGTTCTGTGAAACAAGCTCCAGAAACAAGTTCCTGGAGGACATGAGTACAGTTGACACTGTCGCCTCGCCCAGCACAGGGGCAGAGGGTCCACGGCCACCTGTAGATATTGAGGCTGTGAGGAACAGGGCTCCACCAGCCCAGACTGAAATTGTTCTCAGGCTTACAATTAAAACAACAACAACAATAATAATAAATGAACTTGCAAAGGGAAAGCATGTCTCCAGTGTGTGGGAAAGAGTCGGATCCCTGGTGTGTTACTGCCCCCACCCTTCCACCCTCCCCCCCTCCACAGGCGCCCAGACACCTAGGAGGGCCCCAGGGAAGGTTGTCGAAGGACCAAGGGCCCTGCCAGGGCCCCTCCTCTTCCCCAGCCCCGCCAGGCCAGCGTGCCCGCCCTTTAAGGGTGTCCCGCAGCACCCACCCAGAATCCTCTGCAGCAAGCAGCAGGCGGGCCGGGATTCTGTACGCGGATTACCCCTGTTCCTCCCCCTGGAACACAAAAGCTCAGGCCCCGTGGAGGGCACAAGAACAAGTCCAACCCCACCTCCATCACCGCCCAGGTGTGGGAAGAGAGAGGGAGGGAAGAAAGGAAGAAAGGAAGAGTATAAGAGGGACCGGAGAAGAGAGAGGAAGAGAGACAAAGGGAGAAACAGAGGCATGAAGAGAGAAAAAGAAGACAAGACACTAGGAACAGGAGGGGAAGGAGAGGAAGGGGCTGGGGTCCTGGTGGGCCTCCTGTTGCGCCCAGTGCAGGGGAGAGGGTGCATTCCCAGGGAAGGAAGAGCCCCCATGGAGCAGCCCTACAGTGCACCGACTGAAGGGTTCCAGACCTGGCCAGCCACCCTTGGCCACACTGTCCTGCCGTCCTGGGTGAGTGGGCTGCCTTTGGGGTGAAAGGTCCCCTCTGCATCCTCCTCTCTTTTTTTTTTTCATTGTTGTTGTACTGGGGATTTAACCCAGGGGCATTCTACCTCTGAGCTACACTCCCAGCCCTATTTTATTCTTTATTTTGAAACAGGGTCTCACTAAGTTGCGGAGGGCCTCGCTAAGTAGCTGAGGCTGGCCGCGAACCTGCGATCCACCTGTGTCAGCCTTCCAAGTACTGGGATGATAAGCGTGTGCCACCGCGCCTGGCTTGCATCCTCCTTTAGAGCTGAGAAGGATGAACCACTGTGCGGGCAGACACAACCAGCAACAAGGGACCGCACCCCCTCTGCCCAGGACAGGCCCAGGTGACAGCACTGTCCAGTTCTGCCCCAGACACAGTGTTCAGTGGTGGTCGCGGGATACATGAGGGTGGTGGTATTGGTCCATGCTGGTTGCCAGTTCGGGGCGGGCCTGGGTTCAAGTCCCCCCTCCACTACTTATGGATGGGGCTGGGCACCGGAGGACCCGCCGGGCTGGGGCACGGGGTTCAGTACAGAGCAAATTCTATCACTGGAGACCCCGAGCTGGGTGCCCCCTGGGAAGTCAAGTCCCCAGAAGGGTAGCTTAGTCTAGGTGGAGGGGTCCTGGGGCAGACTGACGTGATTCCAGTCTCTGGTCCCTGGTCACCAGTCATGGATATTGGACAGGCCCCGATGGTGGCCCTGGGCCTCAGTTTCCTAGCCAATAAAATGGGGCCATGTAGCTCACTTCGAAAGATGCTGGACTGACCACAGGGTGGGTTCTCTCTCTCAGTGGGTACCGGCTGCACCCACATCGCCTGGGGAGACCACAGGCCCAGCCCAGCCAGCCTCCTGCAAGGCGGATAGAATCTGGATCCCACTGCAGCTCAGACGCTCACGCCCCGCCTTCTGCAAGCCCCAGAAGGGCCCGGCCACCCCACTGGGTGGATGGGATACCCTCCTGCCAAGGGGCTCCCATGACCAAGGCCACCTTCCAGGGAGGCCCAGATCCACAGTCTACACTGGTCAGTCACTACAGAGAGAACAGCAAGAGTGAGCACAGACTGGGCGCTTACTGTATACCAGGCATCGTTCAAAGTGTGCCGTGTCTAATCTGCACTACAGATTTCGAGTGGGTTCTCTTCCTATCCCAAATCTGCAGAGGAGGATACAAAGAGGCCACCAGCAAGGAGGCGAGCCTGCTTCAAACACTGATGCTTTCGCTCCGGACCCCGGGCCTTGGTCGCACGGACCCCCTGGGTCCTGAGAGCTGAGGTCTTTGGAGAAGCAGGGGCCTTGGCCTCCGGGGACCGACCTGGCAAGAGCTCCTGGCAGCTGTGCTGATGGGCATTCTGCTGCCCACCCAGAGGCTGCGAAGGCTGGGCCATTGGCCCCCGCCCTGGGAACCCCTCCCCAGCTCGGACACTCCTTCACTGTCTCAGCCACAGCCCCCTCAAAGTACCTCCTTTCTGAAAATGAAAAACAGAAAGCAGGAGGGGGTCGTCCTTAGGCAAATTCAGTTGTGTGTGTGTGTGTGTGTGTGTGTGTGTGTGTGTGTGTGTGTGTGACAGACAGACAGACAGACAGACACTGGGGATTGCACCCAGGGGTTTCTACTTCTGAGCTACACCCCAGCCCTATTTTATTGTTTTATTCTGAGACAGGGTCTGGCCAAGTCGCTGAGGCTGGCTGCGAACCTGCTAACGCCCTGTCTCACCCTTCCAAGTACTGGGATTAGAGGCACCACTGTGCCCGGCGACAAATTCAGTTTTCTACTCCACGCCATAAAACCCTGAGGAAGAAGTCTCACCACCTTCCAGGAGGGGGAAAAAGGACATACACGCACACATGCGTGCATGCACACACACACAAGCACGCACATGCACACACACACACAAGCACGCACACACGTGCATGCACACACACAAGCACGCACACACACGCATGCACACACACAAGCACGCACACACACACAAGCACGCACACACACGCATGCACACACACAAGCACGCACACACACACACAAGCACTCACACACACGCATGCACACACACAAGCACGCACACACATGTGCGCGCACACACACACACAAGTCGCAGATTACCACCCCACCAGTCAGCTGGACACAAGTGCATTTTCTAAGGACGCGCCTGGGTCGGGAGCCTGTCAAACCTCAACCGTCTGCATCCTGCTGGGACCTGCTTCCCACTTCCAGAGACAGCGGGGGCCTGACATTTAACATGGAGGAGGAGGCAGCCCCCTCCAACGTCTCTGAACTGGGCCTCAACAAATAGCAGTCACCGCTGAATCTGTTCCTGCAAAAGGTCACCAGCAGACACCCACAGAAAGCCCAGCCGTCACTGTCGCTGGCCGCGGCCTCCTGCCATCCATCCTTCCCCTCCCTCGTTGCCTCCCTGTCTGTCTGTCTCATAGAGCCCACACAGGGAGGAGGGCGACAGGCCAGGGCCTGTCACTCTCCCAACTCCCAGCATCCTCTTCCTGCCTCCTCGAAGAGAGAGCCATCCTCCTGCCTCTGTCCTCACTGCAGGAGGACCCTGCCACCTGGGGGTCACATACACAGGTTTGTCTGTCTCAAAGCAGAGGGGTCCAGGGTCTTTCCCTGAACCTGCAGCTTAAGCCCCAAGTACTGGCCCCATGTCCTGGGGACAGGAACCTCTCAAGACAGCGCAGGAAGCCCGGAGCCCTCCCAGACCCAAGAATCACCCCCATACTTCCTCAGATTGCAACAGAAGCCCTGGCCAGCGGGGCCACTGCTGCAACTCGCAGGGCCAGGCTGGGGGTGTGGCCTCTGAAGAAAGAGAGAGAGCAGGCCAGGACCCTGAGGACAGACCCCAGCCCATGCAGGGCAGAGGTCTTCTCCCAGTAGCAGATGGGACAGTCATCGTGGAAGACACTGGCCAGTCTCCCCATGCAGGGAAAGCCACGGGCTCCCTCCGTGACCTCCACGTGTTTCCTGCAGCAGAAAGGAAGAAGGTCCCCCGCCACTGCTCAGAACCGCGCACCTGCCAGGCGATCGGGACGGTGTCGCCACTCTGAGCTGACGTCACGCCGCGGCCACCGGTCATGTGTGCACTCCTCCCTCACTCACCAAGTGTGCGCCTGAGCCAGACGGAGGCCCGACCGCGGAGCTGCCGGCTGGTGAAGACAGGAACCCAGCCCCCAACGGACAACCACGGGCTGCCCCCACCCTGGGGCGGAAGTTGCTGGGAAAGAAGGACCCGTCAGACTACGGGTGGGGACTCGGGAAGGACCCCTGAGCAGAACACTGCAGAGCTGAGAATTGGGCCAGGGAGGAGAACTGGGGCGGGGGAGAGGGCCCAGTGCGCAAGGCAGGAGGAGCAGGGGTTGGGCGGGTGGGCAGGGACGAGTGGGCCAGGGGTCAAGTCTCATCCCTACTGCGAGCCCCTCCAAGTGGGCCCTGTGCACCCCTCCATGAGGACGGGGCCAGTGACAAGACCACACCCAGAGGGCGCACTGTGGACAGGTGGCCCACCATCTCTGAGCCTGTCCCCATCAGAGATCACTGAGGAAGTAGCGGGGTGGCAGGTCTATGACCCTGAACTTATCCTCTGAAGGACGCCTCGCTCTCTGTGAGCCCTCAAACTTCTGATTTGTCAAAAGTGCGTCTTTACTATCTAGAAACATGGTCTGCTTTTTCTGTAGCCTACGCTGGAGTCCCGGCGGAGGTGGGGAGGGGCTCGGGGAGCCGCCAGGAGAGGCAGCATCCCTTAGGGGTCAGGAGCTGGCTCTAGGCCAAACTCTGAGACTAGAATCCTTTGGTGCTGTGTGACCTTGGGCAATCTACTTTACCTCTCTGAGTCTCAATTTTCCTACCTGAAAAACAGGAATAATGATGAAAATAAAATAGTAAGATCTACATCCCAGGGTCATAGTGGAGATTCAAAGGGTGACAGTGCACAGGGTCCCTAACTGTGGTTGTCACGTGGATGTCAGGAATTGTTAGGAATTGCTTCTGGGGGGGACCCTCCCAAGGGGATATGCTCCCTGCCCTTCCACAGGGTAGCAGGCACACTGCGCGCCATTCAGTCACTCCGAAAACTCTCCATCCTCGTCCCAGAACCCCTCCCCCAGTCTCCTGCTGGGAGTTCACTGTAGTTACATTTTCTCCGTTAATTTATGTCTAAATGTGCTTTTTTTAAAAAGTCTTACATTTTAAGGTTTTCTTTTAAAATTAAGCAGTGCACTCTAGCCTACAGTAGAAAACAAGTAAAATATAAAATGCGTAAGGAGGAAAATAAGATCCCTCATCAAAGCTGGCTCTGGGGTGGGGCCTTCCTCTGGGGTGTGACTTCCCCAAACTCACCCATCCCCCAGGACACCACATTTCCATCTTAAGAGGCTTCCTGAGAGGAATCCCTGCCCACCGTTGCCCATGCCCCCTGCCCCCCGTTCCTGGACACCTCTACGCAGCCATTAAATCCCTCTGCCTTCATCCCACCAGCAGGAGCCCCAGGCCAGGCCAGAGCCCACAGACCTAGAAGGGGTCGCAGCAGCCCGGGACCCCACTTGCTGGCTCGCTCCTCAGTCAAATGGGGCCGCTGTAGGGCTCCAACAAAGTAGCCCCCCAACGTCCTTTCTGGCATACAGTAGGCACTCAACAAACACTTGGTGGAGTTGTGGTTCTCTTCTGAACAGAGGCAGCCCTGAGGCGCCATGGGGCAGGAGGTTCCCCAGGAATACCAGCAGGGAGGCCAAGGCACTGTGCTCTACCATGGCCCCCAGGAGAGTGCCACACCCCCACACGGTGACCTGCATGGGGCAAGGAGGCGGGGCATTGAGCCTCCCCTCCCAGGCTCTGGCTGGGCGCTGCTCTATAGGAGCCGGCTTCCAGCCTGGAGCCTAGGCTGGCACGGCACGGTGAGAGTGGGCGCTGGGCATGCCCCTGCAGGTGCTACGGGCTTGGAAGGGGGCACAGGCAATTCATGCTCCAGGCCCTGGGGGATGGACAGTGCAGTGGACAGAGAGAGCCGGATGGTGCAGACACCCCACCACGGTCTCCCCTCTTCCCTCTGCAAAGCAGGGTGGCAGCTGAGGACAAGACGGCCACTGTTCCCCGCTCTGCTTCCCCCAGGACCCAGGGGCCACAGCAGCGCTATTCACAGGACAGAGTAAGGGAGGACCCACGTGCAGATCTGCAGCAGGGGACTGGCTGGAACCACCTGGCCCAGAGACCCCATCTCAGCCTCGTCGTCCACATCTACAAAGTGAGCTCACACCGCCTTGAAGAGTCCGGGCAGAGCCAGGCCAGGCGTGGTGGCGCACTCCTGGAATCCCAGGACTTAGGAGGCTGAGACAGGAGGATCGCAGGTTCCAGGCCAGTCTCAGCAGCTCAACCCTCAGCAACCTGGAGAGACCTTGTTTCAAACTAAAAAAATCAAAAGGGCTGGGGGTGTAGCTTGGAGGTAGAACACCCCTGGCTGAGGACTCTTTTTTTCGAGCGGGGCTCAGCAGCGGGCGAGAGCAGCCCTGTGGCCCGTCCTGGGTCCGAGATATTTGCAAGCGGAGAAAGCAGAGGTCCCGGAGAGGGCCGGGTGCTCGCGCAGTCCCACGCCGCCCCCTGCCGGGCCCTCGCGGAAGTGCAGGACAACGCGGCCCGGGCTGGCGGGGCGGGGAGAGACCAGCAAACCGCAGCCCCCACCTCTCCGGGGAACCGTCCAGCCTGCTCCCCCAGCCCAGGAACGAGGTGAGATGCGGTGGGAAACTTCAGAGGGCGCTAAAACATCAGCATTCAGATAAGTAAGCTTCTAAAAATACAAAAGTCCAAAATCACAAGCAAACATCCATGATGCACAAACTCCTGAAATTCTAAATGAAGACATGATCATAGTTACCCATTCTTCCTCTTGCCTCGGGCTCCAGCGCGGCTCCGTACAGCGCTGTAATTTAGCTGTCTTTATTTAAAGCTTCAATACTTTATTGTGGATTTTTTTCATTTGTTTTGATTTTTTAAATTGCATTTTTATTTTTTATATTTATTTTTTATTTATTTATTTATTTATTTATTTATTTATTTATTTTTGCAGTACTGGGGATCGAACCCAGGGGCATTCTACCTCTGAGCTCCACCCCCAGCCCTATTTTTTTTTATTCTTCATTTTGAAACAGGGTCTCACTAAGTTGCAGAGGGCCTCACTAAGTAGCTGAGGCTGGCTGCAAACCTGCGATCCTCCTGTCTCAGCCTCCCAAGTACTGGGATTACAAGCCTATGCCACCATGCACATCTTTAAGATTGCATTTAAATATCATTTATCTTGATTACTGGTAGGTTTGTTTTGTTTTAGAGTGGTTTTTGTTTCTGTTCTACTTGTTGTTTGTTTAACATCCCCTTCTATTTTGCACCCAAGGGGTGAGGTGGATCCCCGGGGGCTCTGGACTCTTAACTCCACAGTTCTCCCTGATGAAAGTCCCCAACTCCTCTCCTTCCAGGGCCTATAGAAGGAACGCACCTTGTCCGGGCCTTGATCTAGCCAGTAGAACCCCAAACAGACTGCCGAGCTCCACAACTGTAAGGTAAGGCTTACAAGAGCCGGAGTTTGTGAACACCTGTACAGCAGCCGCTGGAGCCGGATACAGGGACCCCAATGTTTGTACAGTCCCTTGAGATGCCTCCAGCAAGGAGGGACGGGGGGAGCAGGTGCCTCACCATTCACGAGGGCCCTGTATTAGTCCCCTGTGGCCGCTATGACACATGACTACAAGCTGGGTGACTTGAGACAGCAGAATCTGATTCTCTCCACCTGGAGGCCGAAGTCTGGGCTGGGCTTTTCCCCGCCGGCTCCAGGGCCCGCTCTTTCTGGCCTCCTCCAGCGGCTGGTGGCTCCAGGCATCCCTTGCTGGGCTCAAGGTTTCATGGCTCCAGAACCTTCTCTGCTTCTGCAGCTCCCATCTCCTCTCTTCAGGCACCTGCAATAGTGTTGGGCCCACCCAGGTGTTGCAGGCTACCCACCTGTCCCACGATCGTCACTTAATCATGTGCGACCTGTTCCTAAAGAAGGTCAGATGTACAGGTTCCAGGGATTGGGACCCAAGACCTTTAGGGCCTTGCTTGACCTTCCATGGGCCCTGTGACATGCCAGCTGCTCTCTGGGACAAGCAAGGGACAGCCACCTAACCCTGTGGTAGAGATGTAAGCTGCAGACAGACCCAAGGCCACCCCAGCCCTACCCCCACTCAATAGGGCCCTTAACACAGGTGGCAGTGACTCTCTGAGCCTCAGTTTCCTCCCTGTCTGTTGGGGATGCTGGGCGGGTCTCACAAGGCCCTGTGAACAGGTGTCTGTGGAGTCCTTGGCACCCGCAAGACACCAGGTGGGTGTCGGTGCTGATCATGTGATCTTTACTACAGCCTCATAATTGATATTGTTGGTTGAGGGCTCGAGGTCAGGCCGCCCACAGGGAATCTTGCTCCTGTTGCCTCTGACATATGACCTCACATCTCTGAGCTTCGGTTGCCTGGTCTGTGAAATGGGGAGATGGCTGTGCTCCCCAACACGGTCACTGGAAGTATTAAATGAGATGATGCATGCAGAAAGCTCAACGCCATGGAGGATGCTGTCACCGCGTACCTGTGCCCTGCAGCCACCAGAGGAGGTCATCCCCAGGGAGTGGCAGGACAGCTAGGATCCTGGCGTCCACTCCTTCCCTGGCCTCCCCCAGCTCCCTGCAGCCTCAGGCGGCACCACATTATTCAAACACAAGATGTGAGCTGGGCATGGTGGCACACACTTGTAATCCCTGTACTTGGGAAGCTGAGACAGGAGGATCGCAGGTTCGTGACCAGCCTCAGTTACTTAGTGAAGCCCTTTGCAACTTAGTGAGACCCTGTGTCAAAATAAAGAATAAAAAATAGGGCTGGGGTGTAGCTCAGGGGTAGAATGCCCCTGGGTTCCATCCCCAGTACTGAAAAAAAAAAAAAAAACGCAAGACGAGTCACATTTCACATGGTCCACCCACCGTCCTGTCACGCGACTTCTGGTGACCAGAGCTATCCCCAGAGGACTTGCCACACACACTTGGCGGCTGATGATCCCACAGATGGAGTCACAGCTTTAGCATGGGTAATTGGCCACATATAATCCCCCATTTTATTTGAATTTGTCATTACGGTTAATTATATGGGCCAACCCTTGTCACTTAGGGAAGCATATAAATCATCTCTAAGTCATTTGTGCAGAGCTGATTTCCAAAGAAAAGAGAGTAAACGCACCCAGCAAGCTCTGGGGAGATTCCAAACGCACGTGTGTTACACATAGAAATCGATGCATGTCTAAGTATTTATGGCACACATGCTCATGCACATACACCTATGTACGTGTATCAATATATTCAGCTACATACGTACACGTATACAAATATGCAAGTCGGGTGTGGTGGTGCACGCTTGTAATCCCAGTGCTTGGGAGGCTGAGACAGGAGGATCGCAGATTCGTGGCCAGTCTCAGCTACTTAGTGAGGCCCTCTGCAACTTAGGGAGATCCTGTTTCAAAATAAAGAATAAAAAATAGGGCTGGGGGTGTAGCTCAGAGGTAGAATGCCCCTGGGTTCCATCCCCTGTACCACAAAAAAATAAATATGCACATATGGATATATGGATACATCGTATTTATGGTTTTATCTCACCACCTCCAGTCTCCCAGGATTGTGTGGTATATATATATATAAATTTTTTTGGTACTGAGGATTGAACCCAGGAGCATTCTACCTCTGAGCTACATCCCTAGCCCTTTATTTATTGCTGTTGTTTTGTTTTGTTTTTGAAGCAAGGCCTCCCTAGGTTGCTGAGAATCTCACTAAGTTGCTGAGGCTAGTCTCAAACCTGCAATCCTCCTGTCTCAGCCTCCCAAGTACTTGGATGACAGGCGTGCGCCACCACGCCAGCTGTGGAGTACATTTTCAAAGGAAGACTGTGAAGGCGGCATTCTGAATGTCAAGTTATCACGGTTACGGCAATTAGTCAATCAAGTAATAATTTAGGTGTGGCTGTGGAGGTGTTTTGTAGCTGTGATTCAAGCCCACAGTCAGCTGACTTAAGGAAAGGCGACACGAGGACCCTGGAGCGTCACCCCTCCCAAAACCAAGATGGGGCACTAAGGAGCTGAGAGTGGAATTATTGGGTCCCCGGTGCCAGTGCATGCTCCGAGGCCAGGACAGTCACAGAGAGATCTGAAAAGGCCAGTGGCTTGCTGAAACACACTCGAGATCTTTTGTCCGCCCTCTGGGTGGGGAAACCCAGGCTCAGAGAGGGCGCAGCACCGCCTGAGGATGATCAGGACCGCCCATGTGGCATCTCGCGACTCGTCCAGAACAGGTTCCCGCTCTCTCTCCAGCCCTCTCCTGCAGCCTGCGGGGACCCTCAAGGGTCCCCTCCACAGTTTACTCTCCTGCAAGGACCCTGGGAGAAGGTTCTCCAATGGCCCACGTTACAGCAGCAGGAGACGCTGTAACCTGTGATCATTGTGACCGTGGAGAGGGACCACAGGCGCAGAGAAGCAGGACTCAGGACTAGGTCTACTAGAACCAGCCCGCCACAGTCCTGGGGTGGTCCCAGGGACACTGCCCTTGCCAGGTTGGTAAGAAACAAGCCGCTGAGGGGCGCAGCATGGCTGAGAGTGCTTGGTGACCACACCAGGCAGTCTGGGACCGACCGTGGTGGGTGCTGTTACAGGACCAGGTTCCCTAGGAGCAAGGCAAAAGCGCAGAGGCCAGGCGGACAGAATCCTTAGCAGATGGCAGCTGGGCGGGGCTGCCCTGCAGGGACCACTGCGGACACAGGGCATTTGGGGGACCGAGGCAGGAGGATGGCTGGAGCCCAGGACTTCAAGAACGGCCTGAGAAACACAGCAAGTAAGACCTGGCTCTTAAAGAAAATAATAGCGGTGAGTGGTCAAACCCACTGTGTCGCATCCATATGGGAGTGAGCAAGAGATGGCGTCCTGACCCACACCCATCCCTCAGGGGTCCTCTGGGCCTGCCCCCAGCTCCTGGCTGTGTCACTGGTGAACGCAGTGCATAGGACGGCAGATAAACGCAGCAGGATTCAGTGGGCCGCCATGCATGCAGGGCTTAGTGGCCCCCATGACCAGCCTATGCCAAGACCCCACTATAAAATTAGAGGCAGGTCACCATGGAGGACGAGAGATGGCCCCTGGCACGGTCTCCCTCTGGAAGGACACAGCACTCAGAAGGCCTCTCTGGGTTAGGGCAACATATTCTGCACCTGTGGATCCTGCCTGACCCCTTAGCAGGCAGCCCAAAGGCCCGGGGCTGGGAGCGCTCCACGGCAGGTCCAGCTCCACCGAGGACCCAGAAGGCCAGGGGACCAGACACAGAGCAAGACACTGCAGGGAAAGACAGATGCCACATGACCTCACTCGTGTGTGGAATCTAGAATGTTCACAGAGGTTGAGAGCAGAATGGGGTCCCCGGGCCAGGGAGGGGAGGGAGGGAGGGCGGTGGGGTGGGCTGCCAATGCGCACAGCGTTACTGTTAGCAGGAGAAATGTCCCCTGCCTTGTTGCACAACAGGGTGGCTACAGCTAACAATAAGGGTTGCATATTTCTTTTTTTGTGTGTGTGGCACTGGGGATTGAACCCAGGGGCACTCTACCTCTGAGCTACACCCCCAGCCCTATTTTATTCTTTATTTTGAAAAAGGGTCTCACTAAGTTGCAGAGAGCCTCACAAGTTGCAGAGGCTGGCCGAGAACCTGCGATCCTCCTGTCACAGCCTCTCAAGTACTGGGATGACAAGCGTGCACCACCACACCCAGTTTAGGATTGCATATTTCAAAATAGCTAGGAGAGAGAATTTTCCATGTCTTCCCTCAAAGACATGATGAATGTTTGAGGAGATGGCTCCACCACCAGTCACCCTGGTCTGATCGATACACATTGTGTGTACTGAAGCATCACACTGCACCCTGAAATACGTACAACTACTATGTGTAGGTGAAAATAAAATAAAACTTTTCAAATTAAAAAAAAGAAAGTGACATCCAGCTGGGAAAGAGACGTCAGTTTCCCACCTTTGCAAACGCCCCAGACGTTCTAAACTTCTTCGTTTCCTCTCCTCTTGCGGTTTAGGAGGCCCTACAAGATGGAAGCCCCAGAGAAAGGGGCGTTTCCTGGCCTGGATCCCCTTATGAAGTGCCTCGTGACCTCAGATGCCCTGGCCAATCCTTTATTGTTGGGGACGAAGCTGTGTTTGACAAGGGCATATTTACTGTCTTACAGGGGGAGGGATGGACGAACACTACTTTGGGAGAAGGAGCCCACTATGAATGAGTGCACCAGGCGGAACCCTAAGACGGCTGGGTGACTCCCACCCCAAGTGTCCCACCTTTGCGTGGTCCCGTCCTTGGAACGGGAGTGGGAGTTGGGACTCTCCTCCAACCGACCGGACAAGGCAAAGTCGAGGGCTCTCGCTCCCACGATTGCGTGTGCTTACAGCCAGGCCGACGGCATTCTGCTGAGCTAACTAAGGTCCCTAATCAGTTGACTTTACATTACTCAGGGGGAGACAATCCTTCATCAGGTCTCAGGGAAGATCATGGGCCCGTCCCAATCCAGAGACCCTCCAGAAGAAGGTGACTCCCAAGACAGCGGTGACTCTCTCTTGCTCTGTGTCTGTCTGTCTCCTGCTGGCCTCCTCAAAGCCATGAACTCCACGGCCACCGGGTCTGGTCAGCCACCTGAGGGGGCTTGGGAGGAAACCCTTCCCCCACTGAGCCTCCACTGAGCCTCCGGGCGAGGGCACGGCCCTGCTGACCCTCTACTTCAGCCTCTGCAACCCTGGAAGGCAGCCTGGGGAAGCTGGGCCCGGACTTCTGACCTAAGAGCCGTGCGATAATGAATGGGTATTGTTTTAAGCCACTAATTCTGGGCTCATTTGTTCCACAGCAATAGAAACTGATATAATGAGCCTATTAAAATCTCTTTAAAATGCAATAAAGTAAGCGATTATACTGTGAAGATCACTGACTTACACCTACAGGACAAATGGGGAAAACCATCCTGACAGGACGCAAACGTGCCTCGGGATGAGCTGTTCAGTGACAGCCTCACAGAGGAATTTGAAAGGACTGAAGGTCCCCAGCCACAGAAAACATTCCTGGGGCCCTCGAGGGGCTGGGTGGTGACCAGGACCCCGGGGGAGGCCCGAGGAAGAGGAGACATGAAATTGATGCATGAAATGTGCACGGCGGACAAGTTATAGTTAGAGATTCAAACATGATGTCATGAGTACGTGATTTTAAATATAGGCACCTAACTAGCTAAATAAACATTAAAAGTAGATACGTAGCTGGGCATGGTGGCAGTGTACACCTGTAATCCCAGTACTGGGGAGGCTGAAACAAGAGGATTGCAGGTTTGAGGCCAGTTGCAGCAACTTAGTGAGACCCTGTTTCAAAATTTTAAAAAAAAAATTTTTTTTAAGTGCTGGGGATGTAGCTCAGAGGTAGAATGTCTCTGGGTTCAATTGAAAGGAAAGAAAGAGAGAGAAGGTAGGAAGGCAGGAAGGCAGGCAGGAAGGAAGGAAGGAAGGAAAAAGGGAAGGGAAGGAGAGGAAAAGAAGAGAAAGAGAAAGAGAGAGAGAAAGAGGGAGAGAGACGTGACTGTTTAATCTACATCTCTGCTTTTCTTTTGTTGTTGTTGTTTTGTTTCTGTGGTACTGGGGATTGAACCCAGGGGCATTCTACCTCCAAGCTACACCCCCACCCTATTTTATTTTTATTTTGAAACAGGGTCATGATGAGAGTCTCACTACTTGCTGAGGCTGTCCTCGAACCTGCAATCCTCCTGTCTCAGCCTCCCAAGTATTGGGATGTGCTGAATGCCAAGGCTGTTTTTCAATCTTACTGGGAAAGCAGACAGCCTCTTTCTGTCCTGGGCCCCCATGCGCGCAGGATTCATGGGATTTGTTGTAAACGAACCCATGGATGTCTGCTGCCTCGACGGGTAGAGTCACACATCTTGAAAGCAGGAGAATCGGGACACAAAGCAATCAAATCCAACCCCAAGACACTAGAAGCCAGGCGTGGTGGCACACACCTGTAACCCCAGTACTTGGGAGGCTGAGACAGAAGGCCTGCAGGTTTGAGGCCAGCCTCAGCAACTTAGCAAGACCCTCAGCAACCCAGCAAAACCCTGTTTCAAAACAAAAAATAAAATAAAAAGGGCTGGGGATGTAGCTTGGAGGTAGAATGTCCCTGGGTTCAATCCCCAGTACCACGCACGTACACAAAGACCACACCAAACATGGAGAGAAGTTTCCAGGACCCTGGAAACCAACCGATGACAGGGACATCAACGTGGCCCTGGGCGCCATGGAGGTCAGAGAGACCGGAGACTCCTCCTAGTGGATCACAGATGATCACCAGCAGCAGGTGCCCCACAAACTTACCACTTTAGGCCCGGAAATTCACACCTCTCCTCCAACGCGTCCTGAACCTCCCCACCTCCAGAGATAATAACTTGGCTTTCAGCACATTGCAATTCTGTTAATGGAAAAAAAATATCCGGCACTTTGGCTTTTAATGACCAGTCATACAGCTCTCGTTGCCCGGGCCACGGGGGAATGGATCTTGTCCATTTACTGTCCCCGGTGATATTCAGGGTAATGTGTCCCTGGAACATAATTTTCAGACCTAATGGTAGGGAGGGGGAAAGCCCATTTGGGGGCCACATTTTGAGTTAATACTATACACTCATTTAGCGTAGGGACAGCTAAAAGCACAAACGTAGCAGCTGGGAAATTACTGCCCAATTCTGCTTGTTTTGTTTTATTTTGTTTTGCTGTAAGTTCCTGATATGACAGGAATCGTGAAAGTTCTCAAAGTTAGGTTCAAAGCTACGGGTCAATTTTGGCTTCTAAACTAGGTCAATCTAGAAAGAGAGACATACATGTGTTTTAATTATACAAGAATATGAAGGACAGGACTATATATTCTTTCTGCTCCATACTCTTTCCTTCAGGAAGCCTCCAGTGGTCCCCAGATCTGTAATCACATGTCAATCATGGTACCCCAAGCCCCACACATGTACAGGGGCCTGCCATAAAGCAGGCCAGCCAATCAGAGTACTCCTGGGTCACAGGGATTGGTTTTAAGATGGGCATGTGACCCAATCTGGTCAATCAGGAACTTCCCTAAGATTTGATAGGAGAGAGAGTTTCTCCTTTCTGGGCTCTTTGTTTTTTTTGGGGGGGGGGTACTGGGGATTGAACCCAGGGCATTCTGCTCTGAGCTACACCCCCAACCCTATTATTTTTTATGTGGTAACAGGGTCTCGCTAAGTTGCTGAGGCTGGCCTTGAACCTGCACTCCTCCTGTCTCAGCCTCACAACTACTGGGTTTCCAGGCGTGTGCCACCGCACCTGACCTTCTCTGGGGTCTTGAGCTGTGAAGACCACATGAGCTGGGACTTCCTGCTGCCTCTGTCCCCTGACACGAGGACAGATATGTCCACAGGAAAAGAGACGGCACCATCACAGGAGGAAATGCAGAGACCAGTGGGGGAGCAGAAGCGAGAGAGAACAGTCCGATGATAGCGTTCAACTCCTGGAGCCCCGAAACCAGGGACGCCCCTAAGTTGCTCCCTTTCATGAGCCAACAATGGCCTCTTTGAACTTTAGCAGTTGGAACTCATTTTCTGCCAGTCACACCCGAAGGATACGGAGATCTTCTGTCGCCATCACTCAGACCAAAAGGACACAGTCCCCGATCCCAGAGAGTGGAGCCGAGCAGCAGCGATGGCCCCTTGACAGCTGCGCAGAGACGGGGTGGAGAGAACCAGGAAGGGGAGACACCAAGGGGACCCCAACCCTGCGGGGAACTCGGGGTATCTCCCGCAGACCCCACAGGGGAGTCTTGAGGACAGCTCCAGCCCCCCTGCTATGGCTTCCAGGGATCCTTAATCACTTCTTGCAAGAGAGAAATTAGTGCTCCCTGCAGTGACATGGACGGTTCTCCCTGGCTGCCCAGCAGCCTGGGGGAAATCGCTGCCTGGAACAGTCTGAAGAGGCCACTTTGCCCCGGGGTCCCCATGCCCACCCGTCCCCCAACGCCCACCCACAGCATCCCCGGGGAGGACAAGGTGCCCGCCACCCACACAACAGCCTTACACAGGGCGACATCAGCCTGCAGCTCTGAGCAGCCCGAGAAGCAAGGCTCAATTGGTGGCCCAGGGAACACCCGAGGGCACAGGGCTTCCTGCCCACCCAGAGCAGCGACCTCCAGCCTGCAGGGAACATGCCAAAAGAGCCCGCAAAAAGCACGGCCCCGTGCCCACCCCGTCTCCCACAGCCCCTAGCTCTCTTGGGGGGCCACCCCGCCCGACATCTGTGACCTGCAGCACACACTCCTGATCCCTCCGCCCACGCGTTCTCGCCAGGTGAACGCCGCACCTGGGTGAATCTGTGCACACGCCCACCCTGTCACCTCCTCTGTCCTCCGCCCCATACCACCTCCAGGAAGTGGTTCCTGACCACCCTGTGTGGAAAAGACAAGCACACGCATACGCCCAGACACACAGACACACACACTCAGACTCACAACCAGGTGCACAAACTCAGAAATACAGACACACACACACACACACACACACACACACAGATACATGTACACACAGGCACACACAGACATGCGCACGGCAGAGGGGTCGTCTGAGTGCCAGAGAAGGGGGGGAGAGGAGAAGCAGATTCGAGTTTGAGTGTCTCCCAAGAGGACACACTGAGGCCAGCAGGACTCCGCTGCAGTCCAGCCCAACTAACGTTCTGGGCAGACGAGAATCAAACCCAGCTCAAGCTGGGCGCAGTGGCGCATGCCTGTACTCCCAGTACTTGGGAGGCTGAGACAGGAGGATCGCAGGTTGGAGGACAGCCTCAGCAAGTGTGAAACTCCCATCAACCTAGCGAGACCCTGTTTCAAAATAAAAATTAAAAAATCAGATTGGGGGTGCAGCTCAGCAGTAGAATGCCCCTGGTATCAATCCCTAGTACCCCCCCAACAAGGCTCCTCCCAGAGCCCCTCCTGGCAAGATGCACCTGCCATCCAGTGACTCAGAAGGCTGAGGCAGGAGGATGGCAGGTTCGAGGCCAGCCTGGGCAACTTAGCGAGATCCTGTCTCAAGATAAAATAAAGAGATGGGGGTGTGGCTCAGTGATAGAGCCCCCTGGGTTCAATTCTCAGTTCCTCCAAAAAAGAGTGGAGGTGGCGATGGTCTCAGACTCTGAACACTCCAGGAGACGCTGGGTCGAGGATTTCACCCAGAGACACGCAGTACAAGGAGCGGTCCAGGGTAGCTAGAGGTGGCCCTAGAAGTCACCATGAGGGAAGATATCACGTTGGAATCGAAGAACGAGAGTACAGCCACATGGGATGGCTTCCCCCCAGGGAAAACTCTGAGATATGCACCGTCATCTCGGGGCGGGGGGGGGGGTCTCCCCTCTCCTGCAGCCCAGTGAGAGCCACCGCCCGGGCAGCCTCCAGGGACACCAGCAGAGGGCGATAGTGGCCAACAGAAAGCAGGCTGGGGAGCACTTGTGTGCCGACAGGGAGGCACCCAGAAACCCCTGGAGGGGGACCCAGGGGCTCTCTTGGGACTCTGGGACAACAAATGGCAGGGGCGACACCCTGTGATGCTTGGACCGTCGATGTCACCCTGTCTGTGCCCACGAGTTGGTGAGAGATGGGAAGCTCGGGTCCTGTGGGTAGCATCCCCAATTCCTCTTTGCAGAAAAAACGAATGAATCCAGAAGCTTGGGAGTAGGGACTGTCCAACACCACGTGCGTGCCCCATGCAAGAGCGGTGCCCGATGCCCACAGGGTGGGAACTCTCGTGGTGAGATCAGGAGCGCAGAGAGACAGAAGGTAGCAGGACAGACCTCTGTCCCCGTGGCCAGACCCCCAGTCTCCTGGAGGCGGCGGCTAAAGTGAGCATCGTCCTGAGTTCTGCTCACCTGGCGTTGGCACACCTGGTGGGAGACCTTGGGGTTCACCCAGAGGTCCTCGGGGACGGGGACAGGTGGAGAAAAGAACCGGGTCCTGAGTGTGCGTTGTCACTGGCCCAGGTCACACTCTGCACCTGTGAGAGGTGAGGCAGGGTCCCCAGCAGGCTCTGCGTTTCAGGATGTGGCCACCACGAGGCGCTGGAACCCACCCCAGGGTCTAGAAGGAGGGGAGCTTCCTCCCAGCTGCAACCACCCCCTCTGTGCTCCAACCATACCACACCCCACCCCACGCATGCCCCAAGCGCCTCCTTCTCTCTTCCACCTGGTTGGCCTCTTCCATTGCTCAGGGCCTCCTCCTCCATCGCTCCTCCCTGGACTTCTTCCTCCATGGCTGAACATACCATTTGGCAAGTCAGGATCCAACATATCCAATTCTCAGCTGCTTTTGCTGTTTTCTCGACCCAGGAGAATCCCTGAAACGTGGCGTTCCCCTGGGCTCCTTCTCAGGCTCTCTTCTTTCCTCGTGTTTCCCCCTTTCTGGGGTATTGTAGCAGTCAGCTGTCTCCCCTAGTGCTGTGTAACAAGCAGCCACAGCATCTCAGCATCACAACCACAAGCACCCGCGGAGCTCTGCATATGCGGGTCAGCAGGGTCCCGCCCTTCACAGTGGGGCTGGCTAGCGGGGCCTGCTTGTTGCCTCTCACACTTCTTGCGCCAGTGGAAGCCCTGGGGCATGTTCTTCTCACAGTGACGGCAGAAACACATGGAGGGAGAATGGGATTGTAGGAGGTCTCATAAAGCCCAGCGTCTCTTCTGCCTGGTCCTAGGAGTCAAAGCGCCTCACGTGGCAAAACTCAAAGTCAAGCAGTTGGAAGAGACACCCCGCTTTTGTGGGAGGAACTTGCAAAGTGAAGAGTTAGAGTCAGCCATCTCCCCCAGACTGGCAATGGATGGTGGTCAGGCTCTGTCCCCTGCACGGGCCTCCCTCCAGACCCTCGAAAGCAGAGTTGATGGCCAAACTGCAGCACAGATTGTAGAGAATAGCTTGATTTTTATAGATACATAGATGATAGATAGATAGATAGATAGATGATAGATAGATAGATAGATAGATAGATGATACATAGATAGATAGATGACAGATGATAGATGATACATAGATAGATGATACATAGATATATGATAGATGATAGATGATAGATAGATAGATAGATGATAGAAAGATGATACATAGATAGATGATTGTTAGATAGATAGATAGATAGATGAATAGATAGATGATAGATAGATGATATATAAATAGATGATAGATAGATGTTAGATTGATAGATAAATGATAGGTGATAGATAGATGATAGATGAGATAGATGTTAGATAGATAGATGATAGATAGATAATAGATGGATAGATGATAGATAGATACAGATAGATAGATAGATGGATGATAGATATTCATATAGAAAAATGCCTGGAAAGATATAGACTATCAGGAAATTCTTGGGCAACATTAACAGAAGAATCTGCTAATGTGGCTTTAAAATATCAAGTGTGTTTTCTCACATTAGAAAAAGGCGGGCAGCAGCCGCTAGCCCTGGTTCCACGGCTCTGTGGAAGCAGGGCTGGGATCTCTGCTCTGTTCTTGGTCTCGTGGTTGCAATGTGGCTTCCGCGTCCAGCATGAACACCTGAGTTCATGGCGTGTTGAGGAGCCAACGGGGAAGGCAGCAAAGAGGCTGGAGAATGGGAGGGTGAGTCAGGACCAGACAGACAAGGAGACGGAGGGCTCCACGCATCAAAAACAGCCCATGCAGAGGGTCTAATGGGGGAGGAGAGAGAAGGAGGCTCATTCCCGCAGCCCAGAACGAGGTCTGCAGAGATCAGTGGGCGCGGGGGCCTTCCGCCTGAGGTAAGAAGTTCTGACGTGATCCAAGGGTGGTGGAGAGCCACGAAGGGTTGAAAGCAGAGGAGTTGCTTGGTCATGCATTCTGGGGGAAAGATCATTCTGGAAAAGGTCATGGCGAGGTAAGGAATGGAGGGCGGCAAACACCGGTCCCCACAGAGACTGGGCGAGAGGCAAGGGCGATGGAAGGGCTGGGGACTTGCCACCGTCCTTGGGGTGGGTGGGACACCGGATTTGGTGCCAGAGAGGCTGGTGACGTTCAGCCCGACCTCATCACCCAGAGCATGGACAGGGAACCCACACGGGCCACTCAGGCGTGACGCTGTCCCCCGGGTCACTGAGAAGCACCTGACCTGCTCCTTCCACACCGCCACTTGCCTATCCCACGTCATCCGCACCCTGGCACCACCGCCAGCTTCCCCTCTGCTCCTGGGCGACGCACTAAACTTCAGTGTTTTCATAACCTGCGCGCCCAGCGCCTGCTTTAATTCCCAACTGATCTAGCTATGCAGTTTATTACCAGGGCTTGATTTGATCAATACTGGCGGGGCTGCAGCCACAGAGCAGGCTGGTCTACGCTGCAGATGGTCCCCGGATGGTTTGAGGGTCCACTCGTTCATTCCAAAACCCCCCGACCCCAAAACTGATGGGTCTGCCTGGCCACACAGCAAACCAACAGCGGCTTGGGACTGACCAGCCTGCGAACCCTCCCCGGCTCCCATCTGCCCGGGCTGGCCCCGACCTCAGGGTTCCCTGGGAAAGGAAAGTTCCACAAACTCCAAAGGCCACGTTCATCTGGCCAGCGGGCTCTGGGAAGGGGGAAGACAGGCCCGGCTCCGCTTGAATTGTGTCTCATGGCCCCGGGTCACCGTCTAAATTAGATTCTTATCTTTTGTTTGCTCTGGACATATAAAAACAGGATGTTAAGATTTCTTGTTCCCAAGAATTCAGCAAAACTTTTGATATATGTGTATGCGTGCGTGCATGTGTTTGTGTGTGTGTGTGTTTGTGTGTATATATATATATATTTTTGAAAGATGCCAGACAAGATCTTTTTCCACCCCAAAATAAGGGTCTCAGGGTCTGAAACTGAATCCCCGAGGTCGAGGTCGAGGTCTTCCCTCTCGAATCTGCGCTGGCGGAAGTTCAACAGAGTCATATCCCCCGGTTCTAATTCTAAACTTCCCGGAGAAGGGACAGCAGGGGCCGCTCAATCTATAGCCCTTTCTCAAAATAAGTCACCCGCCGTTCATGGCAGCGGGACTTAGGAAAATACTAAATTACGTGGTGTCTCCGAGTTCTTCACCCCTCCCCACCCCCGCGTCTTCTAGCAGAACTGAGAATGCCTTTGGATGGGAGGAAACACTAACCTGGTTAGAAGCCTAAACCATTTAACTAGTACTGCTGCCCTGGAAGCCGGAAAGGCCGCGTGGATGGGCGGCAGGGCTGGTGGGTGAGGCGGGAGGGAGCGGCGGGGACTGCGGCTGCAGCGCTCCACCCCGGCCACCATTGCCCGGAAGGGGGACTCCAGACGCTGGGCTCTTGGGCTTGCTGAAGACTCTCGGGACCCCAAAATGGGCACTTATGCCCTGGTGCCATCAAGACCAACTGTGCTGGGACCCCTGGCTTCTGATCAACGCCTACAACCCCACCCTTAGAGGGCAGAGTCCAGGAGCCTCCCCGACGCTCAATTTACCGCCAGCCCAGAGATGTGGCGCTATGCGTCAAGACGCATTTGTATGAGCACCATGTCTCTCCATGTCTTCCTTGTCCCTCGAGCCCCTTCTCCTAGTGTGGGACCAAGCATGAGTACCGCAGCTCTGAGGGGGGGCGCTCTGGAAAGCAGAGGAAAACCAGAGTTCCTTCCTGGGGCCCCAAACCCCATCCTCAGAGGAGGGGAGCTCAGAGAGGTTGGGGGTGCATCTCTAACCCCCGTGAAAGGCGGGAACTCACCAGGAGTGGCGGGCCCGAAAGCGCTAAAGGAAGACTCAGGATGCGCGCGTCAGCAGCATCGCGGCAGGTGGTCCGCAGGGCGCCAGTGCTGGACAGAGGGCAAGTTCTGCCTCCGAGGGGTTGCTGGAACCTTCTCTGCCTTAGGACAAACAGGACCTGGAATAGCACAAATGTATTTTTTTGTTTTTTATTTTTTGTGGCACTGGGGATTGGACCCAGGGGCGTTGAACCTCTGAGCTACACTCCCAGCTCTTTTTTACTTTTTATTTTGAAGCAGGGTCTCACTAAATTGTTGAGGGTCTCGCTAAATTGCTGAGGCTGGCTTCCAACCTGCAATCCTCCTGTCTCGGCCTCCCAAGTACTGGAATTACAGATGTGTGCCACCATGCCTGGCTAATCTGTGTGTCTGTCTGTCTGTTTGTTTGTTTGTTTAAGGCAGATCAGAGGACAAATACTGGACGATTCCACGGACCTAAGGTCCCTAGAACAGTCAAATGCTTAGAGACAGGAGGTAGATTGGTGGGTGCCCGAGGCTGGGAAAAGGGGTAGCGGGGTGTTAGTGTTCACAGTTACAGAGTGCGCATTGGGAGCTGGGCGGTGGTCACCGTTGCAAAACCGTGCAGATGTGTTGACTGCCGCTGAGCTGTACAATGAAGTACAGTTAAAATAAAGTGCATGCTGAATGTTTGACCGCAGGAATAACAAGGTAGAGAGGAAACAGGATGGTGACAGGGTGAGAGGGGACGGTCCAGACTCACCTGCTGTACACAGGAGGGCACTGACAGTGGGGTCGGCGCTCCGTGCTCCACCGGAGCCCGGGAGGTACAAAACGTCACCCACAACATGGTCGGGAGAAACCCGGCCACCCTGAATCTGTCGTCTGGAGATCCCACGGCCAACCCGTAGGAAATCGAGGGGTAGGGAAAGAAGCCGAGGGGCTTCTGGGGAGTCACGACCCCCAGGTACAGGGTCTCCCGTGGGACACCCCAGCCAGCCCGGGCCATGAAAACCAGGGCAGAGGCGAATCACTCAAGGTTGCAAAGCATGGTGGTGCACACTTATAATCCCAGTACTTGGGAGGCTGAGATAGGAGGATGGCAGGTTGGAGGCCAGCCTCAGCAACTCAGTGAGACCCTGTTTCAAAATATATAAAAAGGGGCAGGGGTGTAGCTCAGAGATAGAATGACCCTGGGTTCAATCCCTAAAAACAAAAAAATAAAATAAAATAAAAGCTTTCTGCAAAGCTGCCTGCTTCCTGGGCCCCAGCACCTAGGAGCACTGTCCGATGAGGCAGAAGGTGCAACGTAGCCCCCACAGCTGGGGAGACAGCCCCGGGCCCGTCTAGCCACAAGGACCTTTATGAGGGAGGCAGAGGAGACAAGAAAGAGAGGCCGGGTCAGGGCAGAAGCAGGACAGTCACCGCAAGACCGCTGGCTTTGCCAATGGAGAGATGCCCAGAAGCCAAGGGCCGCAGGGCCCGCGAGGCTGGCAGAGGCCGGGCGGGCCTCCTCTACAGCCTCCGGGAGCAGCCAGCCCTGCTGGGTGGAGCCTCTGAGCCCCTGCAGACTCGGGCCTGCAGACCCTAAGATGATGAGCCTTTATTGTCTTAAGGCTCTACACCTGGGCTCACTTGTCCCAGCGGCCGTGAGAAACCATCCCAATGTTCCCTGGGAACCACTGATGACTGATGAGGTGGGTCTGGGAGGAAAACGCACTTATCCTGAGAAGATGCAGGGGAGGGTGTAGGGGAGAAGCGTTGACGAGTTTGGCAAAATAACCCCAAAGAGGAAGAACACGGGGCAGAAGTCAGCACCCATCGGATTGGCTGTGCTGCTGTTTGTCCATGTGCTTAAAAAAAATTTTTTTTATAATAAAAAGCTTATAAAGTCTCAGCACAAGTCAGGCGTAGTGGCGCACGCTTGTCATCCCAGGACTTGGGAGGCTGAGACAGGAGGATCGCAGGTTCGCGGCCAGCCTCAGCTACTTAGTGAGGCTCTCTGCAACTTAGTGAGACCCTGTTTCCAAATAAAGAATAAAAAATATGGCTGGGGGTGTAGCTCGCAGGTAGAATGCCCCTGGGTTCACTCCCCAGTACTGCAAAAAAATTAATTAATTAATTAATTAATAATAAAATAGGGCTGGGGGTGTAGCTCAGAAGTAGCATGCCCCTGGGTGGGTTCAATCCCCAGTGACACGAAAAAATAAAATAAAATAAAAAATAAATATAGTTCCTAAACCACATGCGACATGAGCCAGGTGTGAATTACAGTGCAGTGTGCAGGAAGTCGGAGATACATCATGAATTCCGTTGAAGGTATAATTTGGTGAAAACAGTAATTCCAAGGTGTGCTTTTTAGGCCTCAGTCCTTCCCTGCAGCCATGGTTTATACTTTACTGGGAGAGGATAATGTCAAGGATCTTCAACTTCAAACTCCTAGACAGCGCCATCCCTTCTGCCTTTCTGGTTACCGCCCCTCCTGGCTGGTAGAACCATTCATTAAAATGTCCATTAGAGTTGAAAGAAACAGCCTAGATTCATCCCCCGCCCTTTCCATTTGTGGGGTTTACGAATGGAATTTACCTCTAAAACTGGCTAGCTTTTACAGGGCATGGTGGTACAAACCTAAAATCCTAGCGACCTGGGAGGTGGAGGCAGGAGGATCACAGATCCAAGCCCAGCTTGGGCAACCTAGCAGGACCCTGTCTCAAAATAAAATCAAATAAGCCGGGTGTGGTGGTGCATGCCTGTAATCCCCGTACTTGGGAGGCTGAGACAGGAGGATCCAGGTTTGCAGCCAGCCTCAGCTACTTAGTGAGGCCCTCGGCGACTTAGTGAGACCCGGTTTCAAAATAAAGAATAAAAAATAGGGCTGGGGGTGTAGCTCAGAGGTAGAACGCCCCTGGGTTCAATCCCCAGTACCCAAAATACAATAGGTTGGGTGAGTAATTCAGAGGTAGGATGCACCTGGGTTCAATCCCTCGTGCAGCAAAATTTTTAAAAAGCTGGCGAGCTCTTCCCCCTACCCTGAGACCACAATTGCAAACCCCTGGAGGGGCTCAGTTGGAAAACAGAGTTTCTAAGTTTTTACACTATGGTTTTGTGTGTGTGTGTGTAAATACTATGCACATTAAGTTAGAGGTTTTAAAAGAAGCTCTAAACTATGCAAAGATCCAAACAGCACGAAAGAACCCGGAGTGGGAGGTCCTCGGGTGCAAGGTCTACCAGGAGAGGAGAGCGTCAGACCGCCGCGGCCCCGATTGGACGCGGGCAGCGGACATCCTCGGATCTGCACCCGCCGCTTCCGGCGCTCCGAGTCATCTGCGGTCTCGCTGCGCCACCTGGTGGCTGCCGCGCCCGCCCCTCTGCAGCAACTGCGAGCAACAGCGCCACCTGGCGGGCGCCGACTGCGGGCTGGCCTGGGAGGGTTTTCTCTCAGAATCCAGGACTTTGGGCCGCGCCCTGGGGGTCCCTGGACTGTCTTCTGGGTCCAGGAGGTATCCGTGGGGTCTGAACACCTGCCCGGGCACCCTGCTGTTCGGCTATGCACTGCCCAGCGGTGGCCAGCCCAACGTACCTGTCCTGGCTCAGCCCCTCTCTGCTTTGAGAAGAAGAACCTGCGTTTTCTGACTTTACAAGCCGAAAAAGGGGGTTCCGAGGAGCAACCAAGGTCACAGCCACCAGGGAAGGCCCACCAACAGGCTGACTACAGAACCTCACTGCCCTGCCTGTCCCCAAAAGTGGTGTGGGGACTGAGTCAATACCACCAGGTAGGATCATGGTCCTTACCCTGACACTCAGGTGCTGTGTGTCCCTGGGCCAGTTGCTGACCTTCTCTGAGCCTCTGTTTCCTCAGTGATGAATGGACATGGACTAAGACTTGCTCAGTGCTGCTCAGCACCAGCATCCCTGGGGGATTTGTTAGAAATGCAGAATCTCAGGCTCCACCCCAAGCCCACTGAATTTGGAATCCGTAGGCAGGCCGTGGGGCCAGCAATCTGCTTAACAAGCCCTCTGTGGGTTCCGGTGCCCACTGAGTACCTCTGCTTTCCAGGATCCTTGGAGACAGCATAAGAGGGCGCACACAGGTGCCTGGGAAAGTGCTCTATCAGGAGATCCCCGAGCCTCCAACATGGGAGAGCTGGGCTGGGGGGTTCTTTTCCCTTCCTGGCCCTTTTCATATGGATTCTTTGATTATAAAAAGAAGGTGTAACCGGGCATGGTGGCGCACGCTTGTAATCCCAGTACTTGGGAGACTGAGACAGGAGGATCACAGGTTCGCAGCCAGCCTCAGCTACTTAGTGAGGCCCTCCCCAACTAGGTGAGACCCTGTTTCAAACTAAAAATAAAATACGGCTGGGGTGTAGCTCGGAGGTAGAATGTCCCTGGGTTCGATCCCTAGTACCGCAAAAAAAAATAATTGTTTTAATTAAAAAATAAAAAGAAGGCATGCTGTTAGACAGCATTGCCATGTGACCCTGACAATTCCCTGCCTCGGTGCCTACCCAAAGCCAGAGCAGGAACCAGAACAAAGCCCTGTACACCCAGGCTCACGGCAGCCGGAAGGTGGAGGCAGAGGACGGATGGGTAAATACCGGGGCCACAGCTCTCTCATGGAACATTTGACCATAGAAAGGAGAGGAAGTACCAAGACCTCGTGCCGCAGGGTAGAGGGACCTCAAGGGCACTAGCTAAGAAGTCAGTGCGAAGGGCCGCCTGCGGGGTGTCTTGACTCATAGGAAACATCCAGAAGGTGCAAATCCACAGAGACGGGAGGGGGCTGGCGTGTCGTCTGGTGCTGGAGGGCGCCTGGGAGGGCTCCCTGTGAATGGAGCTGAGGTTTCTTCTCAGGGTGATGACAATATTCTGGAACTAGACCGTATCATGGTTGCACAATTTGGTATTAAATGTACTAACTGGCACAAATGGTAAATTTTAGGTGTATTTTATATTTTATTTTGCGGTACTGGGGCTTGAACTCAGGGGCATTCCACGTCTGAACTACATCCCCAGCCCTAATTTTTTATTCTTTATTTTAAAACAGGGTCTCACTAAGTTACCGAGGGCCTCACTCAGTACCTGAGGCTGACCGCGAACCTGCCATCCTCCTGTCTCATCCTCCCAAGTACTGGGATTACAAGTGTGTGCCACCGCGTCCGGCTTTCAGGTGTATTTTGCCACCACCAAAAAGAAGACACACAAGCCTTTGTTCACAAGTGCACCTCCCACCTCCCTGAAGCTCGTGATGCTGAGACGTTAGCGGGGTGTCTTTGACTTTATTCTTCATGCCCAAATCAACACATGGAGACGGGTATGGCGTTAGCCTCTTTGGGGAACTGTAAGCTGGCTGAGCGCATACACATTTCCTGGACAGCCTGGGCATGCAGATCAAGTCATCTCTTAATAGCTGTGAACGGTGCCCCTCACCTCGCCTCTTCCCCGTGGGCATTTGGACAGCTTCCAGGCACCTGCCACCGCCAAAGGCCGTCACGGACATCCGCAAACATGCCCTATTATATAATGGGGCCTTGTCTCTCTAGGATGGTTTACGTAAGTGGGGTAGCTGGGCCCAGTTGGGGACGTTTTGGTACATATTGACCGATCCTAATCCTGCAAGGAGGGGGGGACTCAGCAACCCCCCTGCTCGGTGCTGGGACATTCTCCAAACACAAGCTCACACGCTCACCATGCAGCACCGCCCCAGAGCTCATCCACAGGGACCATTACCCAGGTGTCAACTGCGAATGCACACAGACCCCGTGGGTCAAGAGTGACATTGTTTGATGGGCTGACGTGATTCCCTTGGCAGAAATGCGGTGGTGCTTCTTGTTACGTGACCAGGTGTGGGACCTGGGGAGGGTCCTTTCAGGGTGTCCACAGATCTCTGCCTGTGTTCTCCGGAAGACGAGCGTGTGTACACATGTCCACTCTGCCAACGATGTCAGGGGCTTGGGCAGAATCGCCCCACCAACGGTCCCCTGTGGCCAAGCCCCGCTTATGAGTTTTCAAAGTGACGCAGACCGCAGCGTCTCTGACATTTGCGATGAGCACAAACACCGGTGTTTTTCTAAATGTTAATGGGCTTCCGTGCCCTCTGCCGACGCTCCTGCAGCCAGCGCGCGCTGCGGAGGCCGAGCCGGGCAACTGGAATTTTCCTCTTGCCTGAGAGCTCGTTGCCCCCCCCCCAGAACCAGAGTTTCAAGTTCGGAATGCACTTTTTGCAAATTGCTGAGGAAGCCCTCCACTTTACTGTCCAAATCAGCAAGTTTAAGGGAAATTATTCATCTCCCACTTTGGGAATTATTAGTTCTGGATGGAGACTCTTATTGTATAAGGTTTGCTGAAAATTTATGAGGCTCTCTGGAAACAGGGAGCGTATCGATTCCCAGCGAGTAAACATTTTAAGCAAATTAAGCGGCAGTAGTAATAATAATAATGGCTACCATTTTTCAAGTGTCTACTCTGTACCAGGCATTTCATCCCTACCGTGACAACAAAGGACAGGTGTTATGACCCGAATATTACAGAGGAGGAAACTGAGGCTCCCCGAGGTGGCATTGTGTGGCCGGGTGCCACGCAGCTGGTGGCAGAGGAAAATTCTAACTGAATCCACAGACGGTAAGCCCAGGATTCCCACTGGACTGCGAGCCCGGGCCAACAGGACTGAGGGTCTCAAGGACACAGCCCATGCTGGTCATTCCATCCGCATGGCCAGGTTGTGAGGGAGGCATGGCCACGGCTCTTGGCAGGGGGCCATTGGTCCCAAGGTCACACCACAGGCAAGGAGGGGAGAGGGGCGTGGAGCCCTGGCCTACAGTATACTGAACCCTGCTGTTATTCAATGCTCCCAAACTCACCCCCTGCAGAAGTCCCAAAGTCCCCTCCCTCCCTCACTCACTCACTCCCAAAGTCCCCTCTCCTGTGCGTGTAAAAGGGAGATTAGCCAGGGCCGGGTGTGAAGACAAATTTGCAGGAACCGACGTGAAATTGTTGACACGCAAAGGATTGAGAACAGTTTGCAAAGGGGTCAACGTTCTCACCCAGCATTTCAGTGTAACATGACCCCGTTGGGGGCACCCAAAGTGCCCCGAGGTGCCACCAGAGGGACACCCTCTCTGTGATCTGGGAAATCCTGGCTGGTGAGTGACCAGGCTTCAGGCAGGGGACTGTCCATGTCTTCGATGATGAGGACAGTGGCAAAAGTCCCGTGCACTGAAGCTGCGTGACGGGGACTCTCCAGCAAGCAGGCGGAGTGCTGCCGGCCAGGTGGAGCCCGAGACACCCAGGGTGCTCAGCCTGTGCTCAGCTCCAGAGGGGCCCACAGGCTGGGGCACGCCAGAAGGGCTCAGCACCTTCAGTTAGCGATACCTGGAATGGGGGGCCACGTAGAGGCAGAGCCGACCACTTCAGTCCTGGGTGACATATTTAGGTCACCCTTTAGAAACCACAGACTGTATCGCTGTTTAGTTTCCACGGCGTTGACTTCCAGACAGGAGGTGACTTACACGATGGTTTGAGACCATTTTAGACAGGGAGATGACACCTCACTCAGGGAAAGAGAAAAGGCGACGGGGAGCGAGTTGGATATCGACTCCAAGTCAACAGCCTGGCAGCCAAGGTGAGTGGAAACGCGATGGCCAACATGGCCACCACCCTCGTCTGCTTACAGTGAGTGCGTTCAGCTCTCCAGGGGCTCTGCTGTTCCCAAGGCCTGTGAGCTACGTCACTAGCAGGGATGGGGAGACAGGGGCCCCCAAGAGGGCCAAGGACATTCAGTGGAGTCTTCATGGGCACTAAACTCAGAGTCAGGTCATCAGACGCTGGCAATCAGAATTTGAGGACCCGGGAAAGGCTCCAAATGGGTTTCCTGTCCTCTTTCTCTCTCTCTCTCTCTCTCTCTCTCTCTCAAAGGTTGACCATTTCACCTGTGACTTCAGCAAGACACCCAGCCAAGCTCTCAGACAATGGCCAGCACACCGTGAGTGCTTCCTACCTCCTTGGTACTCCCAGCAACCTCAGGGAAAAAGAGGGGTGATGACCCCTGCCCTCCTCCAGGAGACCCTCAGTTCAGCAGTTCACAGTCACGCTGGCGAGACCCCGTGGTCGGCGTGGACCCCAGTCTAGCCCCTCCACGTCTGCACAGACAGTCCTGTGTGTGCAAAGACTCACAGGAGCGCCTTTCCCAGGGAGGCCCACTTCCTGTGCAGAGGCCGGTCCACATGGGCCACAACAGGACACAGCTGTTCCGCCATAGTGGACCCTCTCCAACACCTGGGCCTGCAAAAATTCCAGGGTCCCACAAAACTGGTTAAGATCAACCCTCCCCCAATTATTTTGTTTGTTTGTTTGTTTGCTCCCAAAGTATGAAAAAAACAAACACTTCAGAATAAACATTTAATGCAATAACTACAAAATGTGACATTATACCAGTCAATTGAGAGAGTGTGGAAGTTGCCCAGGGCCTGACCAAATGTCTAATTGAATTGGGGGCATGTGAAGTTAAGGTGCTGGTCCCCAAAATGGTGGGTGCAGGTACCCAGCTGCTGGCTCTCCTGACAACCAGGACAGCTGAGCACAGCTCCCGGAAGACATGTGGCTTGGAGCTGGAACCATACCACCCGCACAGCTAACAGGGCGCCCGCGTCGCCCCCTCCACACACCTCATTAGCTAAGTGAACTGACCCGCCAGATCGGGGTCACTTAATATCTGCCTATTGACTTTGCGCAGCGTCTGCCAGAAACAAGAGCTCAGTTTGGACATCGTTGATGTTCAGCTATTTTTTTTTCCTGACTATTATTTGTCAAACAGATTGCTGAGCTGGGCACGGCCACGTAGACCGGGTACAAGACCACGTCGTCCACACCAGCCTGCTTGCCGAGACAGCAGGAAACGCAGCCCATTAATCTAAAAGCTGAATCCGGTTTCTGAGATGGGAAGTTGGAAAGGCAGACGGCTAGGACACGGTGCCACGTACCACGGCTTTGAAAAACAGGACTTGGGCAAGAGAACTTTGCCCCACATTTTGATTCTGGAAGTTGTGCTAACATCCGGGGCTTCAGAGAAACATGACAAGCTGGTGGTGAGATGGCAGGGTGAACCCTACATGTCATCCCACAAGGCCTGTGGCTCTTCCCTGGCTGCGGCCTCAGAGCCATGGGCTGTCCCAATGGGACTCTGAACAGCAGGTGGCCGTCCCTTGCGTAGGCCTCAAGACTTCCCACTCCTTTGGTCCCCTACCATGTTCCTCAAAAATGCAAGCCAACATTTAAAATTCAGGAGGTATCCTATCAAAAAGCCAGGCTTCAGCTCTGGAAAGCTCTAGAAAGATCCAGAAGCCTTTGTGTGCCGGAGCTGGGGACCAGCACCCTTGTCTCCCGCAGCCCATCGCTCACCTGTCCCGGGGGCCCTCTCAGGTGTCTGGCCTAAGACTGGGGAAAGTCTGGGGCCTGGAACTATGACCCAGGGAGGGTCTGCCCGCAGGAAAGAAGGCAGACAGGGCCGTGGCAAGCTGGGGAAGGGCTGCCAGGCCTGCCGGGGACACATGGACGACAGCTCCTCCAGCTTGGCTCTCTCCTGTGACCTCACCCTTGTCTCCTACACTATTTCCTCCACATCTAACACCAGCACATCACCTCTCCAGGAGGCACCCAGGCATCCGTTTGGAGAACACTTTGGGGGGGACCCAGCTCCCCACCCCCGCTTGGCTTCTTGCTGACTCGGAGCAGCAGACCCCTCAAAGAGGGCTCAGCCAAACTTCCGGAACATGACTAGCCGTGGGAGCACTTGGTGCCGAGGGTTTTTACAAACCACAAGTCACAGCCCACGCCAAGCACCACCCTCCGATGTCTGCTGGGACTTGTTTTGTACAATAACAATAGTGCTATTACCATTACTGTTATTACGCCTATTATGCCGGCGCATTAGACGGTCTCTAGAAGGGAGAGAAGGTAATTGGTTCCCATCACCCCAACTAGCATGATTGGAGGCAATGTACAAATAGCTTAAAATTAAAGGCTGGCATGGGCACCCGTTAGGTCTGTAATGGATCAGTAAATCAACGCAGACTCCTTCGACGCCCTCCCAAAGCCATCTGCAAGCAGGACAGCGGATGCCGAGTCTACATGGGGTCACGCCTTCCTGTCTCTGCCCGCATGCACGGGCGGCAGGGGCACCCCGGGCTGAGCTCGGGACAGTCGCCCATGTCAGCCTCTGCGTCTCCAGGGGAGCTAACTTGCGGTCATCTCCTTGCTCTCCACCATGGAGCTCCCTCTCTTAAAGGCCTGCTTGGTGATCGCGGCCTTGAGGTCCCTCACCCCGGACTTGCTGAGCCAGTAGAGGAGGAACATGCGGCGCTCGCTCTGCTTGCGGTTCAGGCGGCGGGCGATGGCGATGGGCGTCTCCCCCTTGGCGTCCTTGTCTTGGATGGAGGCGCCATGCTCCAGCAGGATGTTTATACAGTCCAACTGGCCCGCGGCCGCGGCCACGTGCAGCGGCGTCCTGCCTACGGGCGATTTGCTCATGCAGCCAACTCCTGCAAAACAATAACGCCTGCTGGGGGAGCCACTTTCCCAGCCAGGGATACAGGGCAAAGGATGCAGGAGGGGGCCGGGGCCACAGAGGGAATGCGCTGCGGAATCAGTAATTGCTCCCCGGGGCATAGCTGCTCAGGTCAGGCCCCGTCGCTGACATGCCACTACTCACAGGGTACATTCCAGGTCTTTGTTGCTCTATCTTACCCCACCTGCCCCTTCTCAATGCAACACCAGCCCCCCCAAGCCCTTCCTCCACCCCATGGAGGATCCAATTATACCTATCTTCTATCTTTACACTAAACAGACCCTACTCTGCATCCTGCCCCAGGCCCTCTGCACATAAAACCTTTCCTTCCCCATGACACCCCCAGGATGAACTCAAGAGACATTCGACGTCTCCAGAATTTCCCATCTGCAACTGACCCTGATATCCATCATTCGCCATAATTTGCCAACTTCCCTTCTTGAGCTGGACGTGGGTAGGAGCCCCTTGCTCTGAGCGCCCACCGCCATTCGCATCCCCAGCACGTAGCTCCGGGCTGGAGAAGACAGGCGCCGGGACGTGACAGACTAGGAGCCACCTGACTCCTGGCCAAAGCTCCCGCACCTTGAATCCCTCATTGCCCCCACCGACGGATGGGCCCATGACAGGTGTCCAAGGCGGACTTGTTGAATTGAATCAAATTCCGGGTAACACATACCATGACACGGAAAATAAGGCCATTCAATTAAATTCAACGGACATCTCGGCAGCCGGTTGTGATGAGCGATGGCTGGCCGGCCAGGGAAAGTTTTTAAATAGGCTCTGGGAACCGTGGCATCTGCCACGCACCCCTCCCCACGGCGTCTGCAGGGGATAGAAAACTTTGCAAAGCCGCCTGTCATTTTTTCACCGGTGCCTTCAAATACATCATGGTTCCATCAGAGTGAAAATGACTTTTTATGAGCTTAAAGGACTGCTGGTCTGTGAAAAGCCCATCTTTCATTTTACAACAGGAGACGCGTGGAGAGAGAGGCAGCGGAGGGAGGCACGGGACACTGTTGCATAACCCTCGGCCAGCAGAGGTTCGTGCGTCCAGACATCCTGCCCGGGAAAGCCGGGATCTTCTCCGACATGCTTGGTGGCGTGGGGAAAATAGCAAAGATGGGGCCTAAGGAGGCTTGGGGGCGGTGGGCAGGCAGGAAAGAAGGGATCTAACAGAGACGAGCCCCAAGCTGATGACCAAACTCCACCTCACACCATCTTCCTTTTGCCAAGGAAGGTGGTGGCCTGGGCCATCTGCAACTATGGCCTCCAGTGTGTCTGGTTGGCAATAAGAAGCCAGGACTCCCTGCTGCTCCCTGTCTTGGTATCTTGTGATTTCTGTCTCACTACAACAGAGAGAATCTTCTAGAGTCCTGGCTTAGAGATGGGCCCAGCCCCTGGCCGGCATGTCCTAAGAGACCGTGCTTGGTGGGTCACTGCCAAGAGGTCAAAGGGACAAGATGCGCCGTCCTCTCAGACACTCTGCCAGAATTACCTTGTTCTAGAAGGTACTGCACGGCTTCATGGTGACCTCTGTGGGAGCAGACATACAGCGCCACAAACGCCCTCTGAGCTATCCACTGCTTCAGCTTCTCGCCCTCCAAAAATTGAGAGCTTGCCGTTCGGTAGGAGTCGTCTTCGGTGATCCCGAGACAGGACAACTGGGAAGGGAAACGGAGAAGGGTTACGCTCAAAGGCCCGGCACCATGGCGGGAGGCTGACGGGACATGCTTGGGGGAAGGATTACTCTATCCCAAGCCAAGGTACATGACGGCAAAGGACAAGGGTAGGCCCTAATGGAGGAGCTGGGAGATGCCAGGGAAGGATGACGGAGGACACGGCCCAACGCTCCTTCCATGTTCTGGAAATACGGAGTGACCATCAGCCAAGCGGGGGAGGCAGGAAGGTCTTCCTGTCCAGGTTCTGAAGACAGACAATAGCCATGTTGGTGTCCAGAGGAAGGTGGCCAGGGCCCGTGAGGAAGACACCGGCCAATGCGGCATGGCCTCCCAGAGGGGAGCCCGAGAAGGGGGGGAACTTTTTAGAGACTTGATGGATTCTGGTCTTCCGGTCTATTTTCAGGCCTATTGTCTCCAGGAACTCTTGGAACAGTCTGAACTTCAGACCTGTAGCCCCGTCACAGAAGCACCTCGCGGTGAATTGAGTCTCTGAGCTCAGGAGGAAGGCCACGGGACCCCACAGGGAGGAAGTGGGCCCCAGAAGTCAGGGTCAGGTGTGGGCGGCAGAGAGGAGCAGGAGGCAGCGTGCACAGGACCAGCGGGGCTGCGGTTCTGACCAAGGACCTCAGACCAGGGCAGGAGATAACCCCGTCTCCGGAGCCAGAGCCAGAAAGCTGAGGTGCAGACCAAATCTCTGGTCTCAAAAGGGACAAAAAAAAAAAACTAGGAAAGGACTAGAAGGATGGACATGTGCTGTGGCTGGGATGTGACCTTCCCTTCCTGCCCGGGCCTGGCGGAGGAGGGACAGCGGGGTCCTGACCCTGCCCTCCGGAACCACCCACTCCCCTCTGGCCCGAATCCCAGCATCCCTCCTGCACCCAGCCTTCCTTGCCCCCCACTTCGTCTTCCTGGGGAGTTGTTCAAAGCTCTAACCCAGAATTTCATCTACAGAAAGAGCACACACACTGGTCCCCAAGTCAGTGACTCATCTTCCCGGATGGGTAAACATCCTGGTCTTTATCCTCCTTCCCCCTCCTGCCCCAGCCCCAGCTGAGAGCCCAGCGGGAGGCCTGGCAAACCGCAGGGCCTGCTGTTGTCCAAGGAGGGAGCCCGGACTTCCCCTACACCCAGCACCACATGCAGGGCCCGGAGCTCTGGGCTGCGCAGTGCCAAGCCATCTACCGCCCCTCACTATTGTTAAATTAGACTTCTTCCACTTTCTAAAATAAACACACGCAGAGGAAGGGCATTGCTTGGGGCTCCTTTGGGGCTGGGGAGCCAGTGGGTTTCTAAACCATGCATAAGAAAACTCAGCGAGACTATGAGTCCGCAGTCAATGGGAGACCTTGCTTTCGTATTTGAAAGTCATGACACGGGCCCTTCTCTTTTGTCCCTACTCTGAAGCCTTTACTCCAATATTCATACTAAAGACCAAATCTCCCCCATAATTTCTAGTTGCTTTGTATAAAACCCATTTTCAAAGAAGCGTGAAAACACCTTATTGGGATCCCCTTCCACCGCGGCCAACACTAGATCTGTCCAACCGTCGTAATGCCAGATACACAAAGAAATAACTCCACCAGGGACCACATCGTGGAACTTCAGCGTGGAGTCGTCCATTAAAATTCCTACGGGGAAACAATTTTTCCTTTTAAAAAAAAAAATTGGGTATTAAAGAAAACCTATTACATTGGTGAAGAGATTATCTGACCTTGGCTATCACAAAGATAATTTTAGAGTCCTGAACAACAACAACAAAAAATCTTATTTGAGGATTCCGCGTAAGTCTGTCTGTTGTCGTTAATGCCTTTTAGAAAATTAATTTGGCTCAGCTCGGAGCAAAGCTGGACAAAAAACAATGGCAAGGATTTATAAAATTTTATAATTATAGCGTGTCCTGTTGCGAAAGAATACATGAGTCAGGAAAGTCGGTTTATGAGGCCAGCTCTACAAATAGGACTACTTAAACTTGAAGGAACTATATGTTATAGCACAGTGGACTTACCCAAGCTCTAGACGGTCAACTGAAATGCCAGCATTATCATTAGCTGCTTACATCCAGACTCTGGGGAGACCGTCAGAAACAGCAGATGTGAACGACAGAGAGGACATTGTAGGAAAGTGTGACTGTGTTTAGGTCGCCTTTTTAAACACACCTGCGTATAGGTTATCTTTCAGGGCCACCGACTATCCTAAGAATAACAGTGTAGCTGGGCGTGGTGGCGCACACCTGTGATCCTGTCATGGGGAGACACACTAATTCTGTGGGTCTTTGGCCTCCATGATGAAAAGGAATTTCAACACGTGCCATCAGAAAAAGGCAAAGGTTTAATTTAAGAAAGGTGGGGATACAGGTTGGGGGCCATCTCAAGAAGGGGAGAGCGAGTCTCTCTGCACACGTCCATTCATCGAAGCAATCAAGACAGAGTTTTGCGACCTTCTCAGTTCTTTTATAGGAGGGAGCAGATAGGGTTGCACAGTGGAGGGCAGTACTTCCTCTTAATCTTCAGGTTTCCCTGGCAACTGATGAGTGGTGGCTGGCTGGTGACTGACCTTGTCCCCATTGACCCAGGACTCTCAGGTGGGAGAGAGGCCATTGTGATTAAGGGTGTGGGCTCATTAAGGCTTCTGCCTAAGACTGAACATGCCCTATGGGATGGAGTTAGATTATGAACTTTCAAAATTTTAAATCTATATTTTTCTTCCCAATGTCTCCTTTCTGCCTAATATTTCTTCTATCCTACCTCAATTCCAGGACTTGAAAGGCTGAGACAGGAGTTATTTCAGGTTTGAGGACAGCCTCAGCAACATAGCAAGACTCTCCCAACCTAGCGAGACCCGGTTTCAAAATAAAACAATAAGCTGGGCGTGGTGGTGCATGCCTGTAATCCTAGTCCTTAGGAGGCTGAGACAGAAAGATCACAGATTTGAGGACAGCCTCAGCAACATAGTGAGACTCTCAGCACACTAGTGAGACCCTGTTTCCAAACAAAGTATAAAAAGGGCTGGGGTTGTAGCTCAGCAGTAGAATGCTCCTGAGTTCAATCCCCAGTAACACACACACACACACACACACACACACACACACACTCAGTAGAACATGCTCTGTTCATAAGCAATAGCAAACGCTAAGTCCCTGGTCTGCCCAGGCTGAATCATCATATGTTCCCAGGGAGATAGAATTCACTGGTCTTCTGTTTTCCCCTTAGAGTGAGTACTCTGGGCCTATGGGCTAAGTACTTTACTTAGTGACTACTTTGTGCCTGTAGCAAGTTCTGCGATCGTCATGAACAGCCTCCAAGGGGAGCGGACCTCCATCTGCCCGTGAGCGAAGACGCTCCACTCTCCAGCTCTGTGGGCACCATTTTGTGACCACAGCCTCAGGAAGGTACATGCAAACAGAGAATACTGATTAGCAAATCTGTTAATTAGGGTCCTCTTTGTGGCTGGAAACAGGACAGATAGGCAGTAATTAGTCGAAGGCGACTTGACTTCTAACAACTTTGAAAACATTAAGGAAAACTCTGTTTCCCTGAGCATCCCGCACGCTCCCAGCGGCTCCCACAGAGGGCAGCCTTTAATTTTTTTAATTTATTTTTATTTTTTACAGACAGGCAGCCTCTGCCTGGGCTCAGACAAATACTCATTATCACTCGCTAAATAAATGATCAGAGCTGACACCAGACGTGGGAGGGCGACCCTCGTCCATGAATTTGCTCGACCCCTTTAGATTTGTGCCGCCCGAGGTTCCTGAACGCATGAGCTCATCTGCTGTCCCCTCTGCAGCCTGTGAGGTGGGCAGAAACCCTTATTTATGGCCAGCAGCCCAAATTTCTCCTGGCCACAAAGTAAGCACCTTCTCTCTTGCTCGTCTGCCATCCGCAGTGAGGACTGCACGGCAGAGCTAGGTCAAGCCTGCAGCAGTTGCTAAGTGACTACTGAGTGATAGTACAGTGACATCAGTTTTAAGTCACCCCATCTCTCTCCTTCCCTCTTCACTTTCTTGAATTTATTGCCCATCCTAGCTCATCAGCGAAAACAAATGAGCAGAAGGGGTCCAGACATTTGTAGTTGGGGATACATAATTTTCAAATTTCTTATTGGAGAACTCTTAATCAGTCCTCCCGTGACTCACCTTCATTCTTAACGCGCTAAATACAGACTAGACTCAAGACAGGCTTCTTGCTAACTGAAGGCCTCCTCCGAGATGCCCAAGAACATCTTTCGAATACTGAAGTAAATAAAGTCGGAGGGAAAAAAATACTCTTTTGAAGAGTACAAGAGAGGGAGTTTGGGCCTGCCCCGCCCCTTTGGACTTCCCTGAGTCATTTCTGTCCGTGGGGGAATGGCACGGAGAGGTCCAGAGCTAATGGGGCTCTGCGTTACGGATTAGGAAACTGAGCCCAGGGCGCACAGTGTCCGGGAGCACCGAGCTCCTGGAGACCGGCTGGCCCCTGCAGTAAGGCTGCAGTCTCTCTGCAGTATGGGCTGCTCACATTCTCGGTGCAGCAGCCCAGAGATTTTTTTCTTTTTAATCTTCGTTTTCTTGAAGTGTTTGCGTTGATTTCAACCGGGTGGGGAGATGATGGATTCCCAGGGGCTTTGATCCTGTTCTCCATATCCTAAATATTGTAGTCAATGGGGCTAGGGAAAGGCACGTCCTCAGGTTGAGGGAAGGAGATGAATGGAAGGAGATGGGCCAGCGTCCTTGTCTCCACTGGGTACCTCTCTCAGGGGATTTGTCTGGATAGGGGTCCTGACTTAGGCCTGACCATGAGCTCTGGGTATCGGATTCCGATTCCGGCTGGGCTAGCTTTGAGCTCCTGAGCAAGGACACAGCTTGGAATTCGGGGTTCTGATACAGGCTGGGTTACTGCCAATATTGGGGGTTCAAACGTGGACAGGTTTCGCTTTGAGCTTTGGGGTCCTTATCAGGGTAGAATTGACTCTGGATTTGGGTTTAGAGGTCCTGGTTTGGGAAGGATCTGTTCTAGGATTTGGAGTCCTTGTATGGCCAGGACTTGGTTGGGGGTTTGGGGTTCTCAAATACGCTTGCATAGTGAGGCAACTGGGGTTTAGGAATCAGGCAGATTCTTAAATCTGAGATTTGGGGTCCTGAAGGAGATAGGATCTGCTCCAAGATTTAGGGGTCCTGACAATAGGCAAGATTTGGTCTAGAATTTGAGGTTCTGGGGTGGGCAAGTTTGGCTGAAGAATTTAGGTTTTGAATATAAGCAAAGATTGCGTCTGAGTTTTGGGGTCCTTGAGGCGGCAGTTTGCTTTGAACCTGACTTCCCGTGGGGGGGGGCGTGGTCGGCTTCAACCTCGGAAAGCTGGTGTAGACGTGGCTTTTCTGGAATGGGGGTTCAGACCTGGGTAGGTGGGACTTGAGTTTTGGGGTCCTGTTGTGGGTGGGGTTTGTCTCATTCTCAGAACCCTTATGAAGACCCCTTGCTTGGATTGGGTTGTGGTGAGCCTGGGGACTAGCTTTCAGACGTGGGCAGAATCGGCTCTGGATTTGGGGGTCCAGATGTAGATGGGATCCATTGTGGGCTCAGACATCCTCATGGAGACAGAAGTGGGGTGATGGACTGGGGTTCGGATGCACACATGGTTGGCTGGAGATGGGGAGGAGGCTCAGAATTGGGCCCACCTGCTCTGGAATTTAGGGTCATGGTGAATTTTGAGTCTACTCTGGAATTTAGGGTTCTGTTGTGACCAGGGGCAGCTCAGGGATTTGAGGTACGAACGTAGCAGTGTACAGAGATCATGGGACCCCGAGGAGGGCAGGGTTTGTTTCGGGGTTTGGCATCCTTGTGTGGATGGACATGGTTGCTGAAGGACTCGGGGTTCTGAGATAGTGAGGATTAGCCTGGAGATTTGGGGTCCAATGTTGGGCAGGTATGTCCTGGGTTTGGGGGTTCTGAGGTGGGCAGAGTTTGTTTTAATTAATCTTTGGGATCCTTGCAAAACAATTTGAGGTTCTGAGTGGGTGATGGTTACCTGGAGATTTGGGGCTTTTTATGGCCAAGTTTGTGCTGGGTTTTGGGGTCCTTGGATGGGCAGGGTTTGAGAGTCCTTGTGTGAACAGTTGATGGAAATTTGGGGGCTCTGGGGATGAGGGTTAGCCTGGACATTTGGGGTTCAGTTGTGGGCAGGTTTGCTCTGGGTTTGGGGGTCCTTAAGTGGTTGGGTTTATTCAAGCTTTGGCATGCTTGTGTGGACACAGTTGCTAGAAGATTCCGGGTTCTGAGGTAGTAGTGGTTAGCCTGGGGGATTGGGGTTCAACTTTGACCAAGTTTGTTCTGGGTTAGGGGTCCTGAGGTGGGCAGGGTTTGAGTCTTAGCTTCCTTGGGTGGATACAGTTGCTGGAAGATTTGGGGTTCTGAGGGAGTAGTGGTAGTTGGCCTGGGCATTTGGGGTTCAGTCTTGGGCAGGTATGTTCTGGGCTGTGGGGTCCTGAGATCAGCAGGGTTTGTCTCGGGGTTTGGAATCTTTGCAAAAATATGAAGGACTAGAGGACTTAGGGTTCTGAGGTGCACAAGTCCAGCATGAAGACTTGGGGCTGGCTTTGTGTTTGGGGTTCTGACAGGCAGATCTGCCCTGGGCTTGGCGCCTCCCTGGGATTTTTCCCCCCAAGTTTACAGTCTTACGTGGACGTGGCTGGCTTTGAGACTTGGGTTCCTTATGAAGACCCGGGGAACCTGAGGTCTGGGCTCTGGGAAATCTTGCCGTGGCCATGAGATTCGGGGTCCTTGGCCAAGGTTGGCAGATGCCGTCTGACCCAGGCAGGATTTGTCTGTGGACTAGGGGCCTGCTGAGCACAAGGCTGGCCTGAGTTTTAGGGTCTGGTATGAACCCAGGGTACTTGGGATTGGGCTATCCCTGGGTGTCTCTGCTGCCTGGGGTCTCAGGGTTGTTGGGTCAGCCCTAACATCTGGGGTCCTTTCCCGGGGACCGGGTCAGAAGTGGGCTGGGTGCCCTGAGTCCGGAGCTCGGGGAGCCTATGGCGTGGGAGGGGTCGGGAGCCACCTTGGTCCAGGTACTGGAGCCGCTGCAGGTTGAAGGGGATGCCGATCATCAGTTCCAGGTCCTCCTTGAGCTCCCGCACCGTCATGTCGCTGCGGCAGTTCGCCACGCGGAACACCTCCCCGGTCTCCTCCAGCCGCACCCGCAGGGAGAAGACTTCGGGGACCTGGTCGAGCGCGGGGGCCTGCGGGTCACCTGCCGGAGACCTGGCGCGGGCGTGCGCGTGGGCGCGGGCGCGGGCGTGGGCGCGGGCGTGGGCGCGGGCGCGGGCGCGGGCGGAGGGCGGCGGGGGCAGCGGGCGCCTTCCCCACTTCCCGCCCCACCTGCCCGCCTTGGGGTCCCTGCGCGGGGCGCCCCCCTGCGGCCGCTTCCGCGCTGCGCCCGCCCCCGCCGCCCGCCGTCCGCGCCCGCGCCCGCGCCTGCGCGTCATCCCGCCCGGAGTGAGCGGTGGCCGCGTCATCCCGCCGCCCCCGCCGCCCCCGCCGCCCGCCCGGCGACTGTGACGCCCGGCCCGGCCGCCGGAACAAAGGCGCGGCCCCCGGGGACGCCACGGGGGCTCTCCCATAATGGAGAGGGGCGCGGCTCCCCGGAACCTCCCGGAGATGGAGTGAGATGCACACAGGCCTCCCGCCCCGCTCGCTCCCGCTGCAAACCCCGGGCTCCCTTTCACCCCAACACCGAGGGAGGGTCCCCGCGGTGGCCTCTTCCTCCCGTCGGTTTAAAATGCAATCTTTGCATAATTCAGGGCAGACCACCTGGGGGAAGTGTGCGTGCGCCGGTCTCTAAATCATCCATCGCTGCACGTGTGTCTACAGAGGGTGGTAAAGTGCTGTCTTTGGTTAAGCTTAGAAATGCTTCTAGCCTGCGCGAAGACATCACCACAGAAAGAGATACCCCTCCCCAGGTCCCGGCCGGTCTTGCTGGTGGACTCCGCCACCCTGGGGTGGGAAGACAGGCCTGCGTGGGACTTTGCAAAGCGCATCAAACCCATCAACTTTGAAAATAGCTCTGGGAATTCCTGGAGGGGAGACAGGTGCAGATGAACGTGGTGACTGGAAACTGCACACCTAGGACAGGTGAGGGGTTCCACTGTTAGGCCGCCTTCCTTCCCAGGGAGCACTGTCTCTCTGTGGGACGGACACCTGTGCGCTCCAATTCTCCCAGCTGTCAAGCCAAATATTACAGACACTCGGCAAGTAGAAAACGCACCCAGGAGCTAAGGGAAGGTAGAAGCAGCCAGAGAAGGGCGAGGGCGGCCAAGAACAATCCTGGGAAATTCTCCGTTGTTACAAAAAAGAATAAAATGGAAGCTTAAAAATACTTTTTGCCGAGACTTAACAGCCATAAAAGAAATCTTTGCATTGAAAAGTGTTCACACTAAATTATAGACAATTTTAACATTCAGATTGAAATGGTAAAGGTTAGATAGTTTACCAGAGGCCCTACGGTCTTCACCGGCACGTTGTGATTCAGCGTGCAAATTATACACCTCACAACACAAACTGAAGCACATTTTTTTCTTTAATAGAATATTAAGCTCTGCATAGAATACAAGATTCCAGCTGAATAAGTCTACATATGCTGCCAGATCAACAGATTTTAACATGACAATCTCACTTTCTAGGCAATACAAAATTAAAAATTGCTTGTTATCAAAGCACATCTATTTACTCTTTAGGCAAGTATTAAACACAAGATGGACTTTTTAAAATAATACGTAGTCTCTAATTTTAATCAACTCGCTCTGCCAAAGTTGCTTAAAATGTTATCTATCTTGCACTACGAACTGAAATTCTCTCACATGGACCTTATTTTCTTTGGCACGGTATAGATTCCTTCCTTTCTTTTCATAGAACCAGTTTGGTGGAATTTGGGGGTTGGGGAGGGGATATCCTGTATACCAGGAAATTCAATATATAGCTTCAGAAATTTTATTTATAAAAAAAAGACATACAAGATCAAAGGGGAAAACAGAAATAGTTCCCGTGCTCTCTGCAGCTAGCCCGAGCCCGTGGGCTTCTCGTTCCCTTGTGCCTACCTTTGAGAAGGTAAAAACAGAAACAAGAAAGAGTATGCATGTATGCAGAATTTAATCAAATGTCTACAGACCCTTGAATTACTAATCCAAAAAAAAACTAAACTCTAAAGCATCTTTCTCTGAGTCCAAATTTTAAAAGCATGAAACCTAAGTTCAGTGTACATAAGTCAATTTGAAGAGTCCAAACTTTAACCCCCAGGATCACTGGTATTTGTGGGCAAGTTCTGATCAGGACTCTGGTTCCGTATCTTTTAAGATTCTAAAGCATTGGACATAAAGTCGATACCCATGCATCTCAATTGTCCACTTCCCTCCCGAGTTCTTCAGCACATGACAATGTAGCTATAATAATGACAACTCCTTCAGCTTCAAGCATCTGTCGAGGGCGTACACACATCTTTACGGGTAGAGTTCCTGAAGGAAACTAGCAGCGGGGTGAGTGCTTCCGGAAAAGTTCCAAGTACAGTTTATAACAAAAGTACAATATTAGAAAGGCTGCCATAAATCATTCTTTAGTAGATTTCCTTATCACATTTCTCAAAAGTAAACAAACTGGGCTATATTTGCAGCAACTCCAAGTGGAGCATAAATTTAAATGATGTATTGTGCAGGTCACTGATAGGAGGCTAATATTACATTGATACATTTTCTTTCTGTCAAGAGTTATTTACAAGCCAGGCACAGTGGCGCACGCCTGTGATCCCAACTACTCCGGAGGCCCAGGCAGGAGGGTCACAAGTTCAAGGCCAGCCTGGGTAACTTGGTGAGACCTTGACTCAAAATTTAAAAAAAAAAAAAAACGTTATTTACATATGTACAGTATTTCAGTTAAAAATAATATATAATATCATAAACTATACTTCATAGGAAAGCATTAGGGGAACACATATGCAAGTCTATTAAAGACTTTAAAGCTTCTAAGGAACTACTGGGGAGGAGGGCTTTAAATAACATAGTCTGTCCATCCTGGAGCAACAATTGCCGGCAGGCAGTCTGGCGGTGGTGAGGCCCACATGCCCATCGGCCACCTGGGCCTGCGACCTTCCCACACACTGTCTCTGGGCCGCCCGCGGGGTCGAGGAGCAAGGCCTCGCCATCTGAACTGAGACCCCACCTGGGGTTCAGGCTCTCGGGGCTGCAGACAGGAAAGGGCTCAGTCACTAGAGAGCACAGTGAGATGAGTGAGTTGCAGCAATGAAATCCTCTTCCCTGAGCCAAGTCGCGAGCCGTGTGTGCCGCTCACCACACGGGTTAATTCTGAGTTTCCAGCACTGCAGTGTCAATGACATTCTGCCGCTTTGGTTCCATAGTAGCAAAAAAGGAGACGTCCTGGTCCCGGTCAGACTGCAAAGCCAAGACGGTCTCTTCAACAACTTCAAGATGAGGGTTACCGGCATTTCTAAAATACACTAGGGAGAGAAACCAGAGCTTGAATCACAGGTGCCATGAAATGTGTTCTAAACACACTCTAGTTTTGTTTCTTTTTAAACCACATGTCAGGTCAATAAATTGTTTTTAATAGTAGAGTCATATACATAAGTGCTTTCAAATGATAAAATGCTTTAATCAAAAAGTATGTCTTAAATTTTAAAGATGGATCCCAATAGTTATGCATACTTTAAACATTTTTAAATTTTAATACTTTTTCCCTACAACACAAAAAAAATGTGTGGAACCCAGGAGGAAGAGCAGGTTGCTGGTGGAAGGCAGGGGGCAAAGTGGCAAGAAATGTAGAACAAAGCTGGGTGTGGTGGTGCACGCTTGTAATCCCAGTACTTGGGAGGCTGAGACCGGAGGATCTGGGTTCGCGGCCAGCCTCAGCTACTTAGTGAAACCCTCTGCAACTTAGTGAGACCCTATTTCAAAATAAAGAATAAAAAATAGGGTTGAGGTGTAGCTCAGAGGTAGAATGGCCCTGGGTTCAATCCCCAGTACTGCAAAAAAAAAAAAAGAAAGAAAGAAATGTAGAACAAGGGAATTAGGAGCAGTTTCCTAATTTGTGATGTAGAAATAAACCATCCAAGGAACATACAGTTTGTGCTAAGCCCTTTTCAGGTTTAAAATAACCACCTAGGTTGGATAAATGTCTTCTTACTGACTACAAAACAAAACCATTACCATTTAATAGAAGTCAAGGCCTAAATCTGCTGCCTTTCATAACCTATGTTATAACTCAAAATTGGCTGGGCATGGTGGTGCATGCCTGTAATCCCAGTACTTGGGAGGCTGAGACAGGAGGATGCAGGTTCAAGGACAGCCTCAGCAAGTAGTGAGACTCTCATCCACCTAACAAGACCCTGTATGGAAATAAATAAAATCAGGCTGGGGGTGTAGCTCGAAGATAGACTGCCTCTGGGTTCAATCCCCAAATCACAAAAAAAACACACCTCAAAATTGACGAAAGCTTGCCTCCTTTCCGGAAGGCCATGCAATATCTTACATTTTAGCATATGTTTATTAAACATAAAGACTGAATTCCCTTCATTTCCTCAGTCATTTTATAAAGAGCAAATATCATGCATAAAAGTTAATATACTAATTTGCATAATCCACCCCGAGGACGTGGTCGCACAGCCTGCCAGAGTTTCCTAGAGGAAACGGAGCCACCTAGCACCTGGCGGGATTTACTGAGAGCGGCTCTCACCCTTCTGCAGCAGCGTCTGTCGTAGGGCTTTGGCCAGCAGGACCCTCACGTTGGGCACAGGATCCGATGCGAGGCTCAGGAGGCTGGGCAGCAAGTGCTCCACGAACTGGTCAACTGGGACACACTCCTCGCTCACCACCGCCTGGGGCGAAAAGAAAGCCACAGCAGTGTCTACAAACACACACTTCCGTCATTCCAGAGAAGACACTTCAGGATCTGCAGGTGTAAGGTGCGTGCCTGCACATGCCCCTGTGAGTGTGAACTTTCAGATCTGCAGTGCTGCATTAGTTAGAAACCATCCGTATTGTATTATAACTCACCACCAAGCACTGGCTTACAAGCAGTAAGTAGGAGGATTTGCAGGGGAAAGCATGGGCTTTGGAGCCAGAGAGATCTGGATTCAAAACCTAATTTACCTAGGCTCAGAACCATCTATGTGGCCGTGGTCAAGTGTTTAGCCTTTCTGAGCCTCAGTTTCCTCAACTGTACAGTGGCAAAGCACCCAGGACCGTGCAGCCACACTGCACACAGCAGGCCGAGAAGGGCTCAGCCCCTCCCTCACCTCTGCTACCGCCAGAACCAGGGCTGAGGGCAGGCGGTGGCTTTCAGCCAAATTCCAGCCGGAACCCAACGCCCGGGCCGCTGTCGGCAGCTCAGAGCGCCGCTCCCGGAGCTGCTCTTCCACATACGAAGAGCTTCACGGAGAGACATTCCCTCGCTCAATTCTCACAACCAGCGTGGACATCAGAATCCGCCTCGTCCTATAGCTGGGAAAATCCTGATCCACTATGATCCACTGGCAGCCGGGTGTCACTGGCTGGACTCCAGGTCCTGCGGGTCTTTCCGCTGTGGATGGCACTGGAGCACAGCCTGCTGACCTCCCACTGTGCTTCGGGGCCAGGGCCGCTCTGGGCAGCGGAGCCAGATCTGCCTGGGGCGCTCTGCCCACGTGCCGGGCCGCAAGTGCTGTGACTCCTGGTCACCAGGGTGCCATCTCCCCAGAGCCGTGTGAGCGCTGTCTGGTGATCAAGGAGACACGCTCCTGCTGCTGAGCCCCCTTCCTCTGCCCACTGGCCGAAGCCACGGAGCTGGTCGGCGACCTTCTGATGAGTATTTGTGCTTAGTTTTTGTGGGCATGCTAAATCTTTAATAGTTAGAACAATTAATTACTACTGAGAATAATTAGTGAGAAAAAAGTTCCCACTGATTTTTCTTGAACAAAAATAGTTGGTGTAATCTCCTTTTGTTTCTCACCGATTTTCTAAACCTCAGATAAGGAACTAAAAAATAAAAGCGAAAAAAAAATTTTGCTTTTGCTGCAAAATGATGTGCAACACTGGCCTCCTCACTGAAGGCGGCGCTCTGGAGTAGGGTCTGAGAGATGCCCTGCCAGCCCTGCAGGGGGCGCCCGGGAGTGTGCTGGTGCAGGTGGTAAGGAGGGAGAGGAAGGGGCTCCAAGTTCTGTACTCTCCCCACAGCTGGCAATGGGCTCACGGGATGCACTGTGGCTTCCTCACCTGTGCACGTGCTTGAAAAAATGAACGATGAACAGTGAAAAACGTTCCAAATAACTTCAGCAGGAAAAAAAATCATGACTTTATACTTCCTGTGTGGTCTCAAGCAAGTTACTTAACCTCTCTGGGCTTCAAATGCTTCACCTAAACCAACAGCCCAAAGGTAAATAAATGAGTATACCATGCTCAGTGCACGGTAGCTCTCATTAGAGAATGAGATGTGATGAGATGCCTGCCACTCAAGAAGCATTCACTGCCACTGTCCCCAAAGAAAGGGGGCGCTGGACACCACGCATGTGACGAGGGGCGCCCCTCTGTCCTGACCTCCTGCGGCTCACCTGCCTTTCAGGGCCCGGCTAAGGCGAGGCGCGGTGGTGGCAGGGCCTGGGCTGGCCAACGGGAGTGTGGGAGAGCTGGGGCTTGCTCCCTCACTGGCCCGGCACACGGTAGGGCCTCGGAGCCATCTGTGGGTGTGTGAGCACACTGCTGGGTGACCCTGGGCCAGGCGCTGTCCCTCACGGTGGGTGACAACCTCCTGCAGAGTCACAGGCAAGGCAACAGTGCCCCGTTCCCGGCTAGGGCTCAGGGCCGGGTTCTCCAGTGAATTGATATCATCACAGCAAATGGATACAGCCGGCTGAGCCCCCCGGGGCCTCGCTAACCTGGCAAATGAGAGCGAAAGCTTGCCTCCCCACCCACTTAGAGCAGTGCCGGAACCTGGCGACCAGCTCGCGGATGAAGCTTAACCCCAGTGAGCTCTCGCTGCTGGAATAGAACTTCTGCAGAATCGCCACGACCTGCGAAAAACACCAGAGAGCATACTTAACACGCGGCTGTCCCTGTGACGCAGAAGGCTGCTCTGCACACAAACTAGACATTTATGCCCCTTCCCCTTTAAAACAGGAGGTAATGTTTGTCACGGTAATCATCAGAACCCAGGGGAAAAGGTGCTTAAATATATGGCAATACACATACGCACATAAAAGCCTTCATAAAAAATAAAATTAACAAGGGAAAAAATAAAATGAACAAGGGCACTGGCATTAGGAAAGGGCATCATTGAGCCTAAGGTTCTAAATTTTAGCATGTGTCCCCCTATATAATAACTAAATTGTTACCTTTCAGAACATGTCATTTTTGTAAAATTTTAATACCACCAGAGTATCTTAATATTTTTAAATGAGATGCTCTTTGTCAGTATTCAGCAGGTTTAAGCCCATATAAAATGAGATTGGCTTTTCTATAATGGAGTCTGCTCACTAAGTATTCTTCTACAAAACCAAGCTGTAGAATATTAAAAAAAAAACACTAAGCTATTACTTAAAGGGTTCCATGTATAAAATAATTTATCCACAATTTCCATGTGAGGCACACAATTCAACAAAAATTGATAAAGCCATAATATGATTCCTAATTTATAGTTCCTGATTTATAATTCCTAAATTGCAAATCCTAATACAATTCCTGCAAAATGGTAAAACTATAATACAGTTCCTAATTTCAAAATTTAAAAGCTAGCTTTATAGGTAAATTGACAAATTAAGCCAAGAAAAAAATAAAGGAGTTAAAACAGAAGACATATCAACATTCCTATTTATACCACTCACAAAAAAAGAAAAGCTGGGGTATTCCTTACTAGTTTGAAGGAGATCCAGCGAACTTCAGAAACTTTATCTGCACACAACTTTAAGGCAATATGCATTAAGTAATCATAAACATCACTGGGGCTATAGAGTTCCAAAATCAGTATCAGCTGCCTGAAATTAAAAAGAAAAAAAATTGGTCCAAAAAAATCTTATGAATTTCTTTACTCTCATTCCATCTAACAAATAAAAAATAGCCGGGCTAGGAAATGAGCTGAACCTAGCAGGGCTTCGTCGGTGAAATGCCCACAGAGGGCAGCTGAGCGCAACGGCCACACTAAGAAATGTGGGGGATCACCACACCCCGCGAGCTAAAAGGAAATAAATTAAACTTTGTAAAACAGAGGCTGAGAAATTTATGAACACGGACTTAATGCTTCAATTTTCGGTTATCAGTTGAAAAGCACGTAAAACTTTAAAAATCAGGTAACATAAAAGCAGCCGAGGGCCGAGTCCCCGAGGCGGCGGCGGGCGCGGGCGTGCTGCCCGGCCGCGGGGACCGCGGGGAGCGCGGGGACCGGGATGCACGATGCAGGGTGCAGGATGCAGGCGGCGCCGCGGCGGAGAACCGGGCGCTCAGCTCGCGAGGCAGCGCCGAGGCCGACCACCGCGGCCGCGCGCGAGTCTCTGAACGGGGACGGGAGAAGGGCAAGAAAATAAATGGTGTTATTCTCACCCAGGCAACCAAAGGAAATGAAAAAGAGATGGGGAGGGAGTTAGAGCCAGCAGCCGGGAGTGCAGGTGCTACTTTCATATCAAAAAGGCACTGTGTTCAGAAAAATGACACCAATATCATGGGCACGGGAGCACGGAATTCTTATCAGCAGCTCCGCTGCAATAAGCGCGGCAGAGATGCAGATCGGCGCCGCGGGCGGGCGGGCGGGCGGGCGGGCGATAACGGCGCCGCGGTCCCCGGCCGGCGGCCAGGCGAGCCAGGCGGCGAGCGAGGAGCCCGGAGCGGGGAGCCGGAGCGGGGAGCCGGAGCGGGGAGCGGGGAGCGAGGCGCCGCCAGGGGGCGCAGCGCCGCCGCCGAAGCCGCCGCTGGCTCCTTTCTCCTGGAACGGTGCGCTGGGAACAGGGCATAATGACTGAACCTCAATCTCTCAAATTAAGCATAATGATTAAAGCTCACAGCAAAGAGAAAATCTTCCAGCTTGCCCCTGGCATCAGCCAAATCATATCCTGAATAGCTGCAAAGCCTGATGAATTTCTTGGGGGAAGACAATGATTTGAGAGATTTCTAGTTGTGGATAAGAAAAATGAAAACTAAAGATACCGAAATGAATCTCAACAAGGCGGAAACTAAAACGCAAACAACCGCCAACACAAACAAATCCTCTCTAGCACGAAAAGCACATCACACACGTCTGGAGGGAGTTATGCGAAACACCGCGTTCACCCTTCCATCAGAACCGAAACCTGGAACATTCCTACTGCAGGCAGGAGATGGGATTGAATAACTTCTTCACACACGAAATGATGTACAGATATGAGCCACTTTGGGGGACGTTTTTATTTAATAATAGTCTCATCTGGGTGAGACCTTTTCAGATCTCTTGCTGCCGCCCAATTTTCTTCAGCCGCTGAAGTACATAAAGCATGCTGTACCCTGCAGAGAGGACAGCACTCGGAATGTTCCAGAAAGATCTACAAAACCCGCTCCGATTAATAGGAAAATATTGAAGAGTGGGTGATTCATCTTTTATTTGGTTCAAATAAACTGCCTTATAGAACAGCAGAACACTCTAATTCCAGGGTGACTCCAGCCCTGTCTCCATGTGAAAATGAATGTCTCCCCAGAGACTGTGGTATTTGTAACTTGGAGCTTTGGAATTCGGTTTATACCTTAATAAAAACATAATCTCTTTATCCAAAAGAGCATTATTCCTGCTGCTTTAGAAATCAATTATAAGCTAGAACAATTAAGACGTATGTCTTCTGATCTGCCTTCCCACAGCCCCAGGCAGGTTTCACTCACTCTGCTAGTTCATGCCGAAACCTCCAGTTCCTGCTGTTGCCGGTCACTACAAATCCTTGGAACTGGTACAGATACTCTCTCCTCTTGTCTTCATGGAGCAACTATTTTAGAAAATGCATATGTAAATAAAAACACAGAATCCCTCACAAGAACCCCGTACCCCCTTTTATTTTGCTTGGATTACAGATGTGGCACTGGTAAGAGCTCTGCATTTCCCTCAGACCTCGGGCGACTCCGTCAGTTCTCCCATGGCCCAGTGTGCTTGGAGCTAATGTGCAGCTAGCTGATATCAAACGCACCCTGAAGGCTCCCAGCCTTCTCCCCTGGGGGGGATGTCGTCCTCCCAAGTGCCCCCTGGGACTTCTTCCTTTTGTAATTTCCCACCTAAACAGGCAGCTGTGTGTGTTCAGAGGAGACTGCCTCTGCTGCTAGCAGGCTGAGGCTGCTCATCTGCACCGGGAAAGGGGAGTCTGACCGGTGCTCTGTGCATCAAAGTCCCTCAAGGGCAGCTCCGGGTCAGTGAGTGCGAGTAATTAGTTTCTCTAGGTCATTTTTAAACTCTGATTTTTATACTCATCATTCCTTTAGGACAAGAAAAAAAAAAAAGAAAAGAAAAAAGCAGCAGCAAGAAGGGAAGCAGCAACGTCTTGTAGAAAAAGCCCTTCATGCAGAACTGAGACTGGATTTCAGCCCGGGATCCTCCCCGGGTGACTTCTGGGCAAGGCAGATCACTACCCAGGGGCCTCAGTTTCTTCTTCTGCATGAAGTGTGCTAGGCTGCATGTCCACCACCCTCACAGAACTGCAGCTCTCGAGCACAGGCGGAGGAGGAGAGGTACAGAAACACTTGCCATCCCTGAAAACACACCCACTTCACAGTTCCGGAGGGTGCACTTCTCCTGACGGAGCCCAGACAACGCGCTGTTCTGTATGGTCTCGGGGTTTAGCAAAACTGACTGGAGAAAGGAAGTGTGCTTTTCTGTTTGTTTTTAACCCTTCTTCCTACCTTCAGAAAATCATACAGATGCTTAAGAACTCCTATGCGCACTTCATCCAGATCCTTTAAAAATCCATTGAAGATGGGTACCAGGTCAGCTGCCGTCAACTGGTCCCCGAGAATGACAGCCAGCTCGTGAATGGAGAAGGCCAGGGTCCGCCGGACCTTCCACTAGGGGTGCAAGCAGACACGAATCACAAGCAGCCGGTGTAATTCAATGTTCCCAACATCATACGTGGCATTTCTGGAGCAACGAATGCTGCCAGGTGTTGGCCACTTGAAGCTTTATTTCATCAGAGACCAGTAAATATGCCAATTCGCAGCCACATGGAATTCAGGTCAACAAGCCTGGCTGCGGCTCGTGGCTTCCTAATTAGATAACCCGCCTCTCTCTGCACCTGCCTCAGAAGAGGTTTCTTTTACCTGCACGTCAGAAGCCAGGGTTTCGTACGTATCTTTCAGGCAGTGCCAGTTCTGCCTGCCCAGGGTCAGGGCCACCCCAGGGAGGCTGTAGGCACAGTGTGTGGCTATGTCGGTGTCGACGGTCTGGGCCCGAGCTGGGTCCGTCATGGACACAAACTGATCTAGTAGAGGCTGAGGGATTATGTCCTGGGAAACAGGGGAGAAAGGAAACCATCATGCCTGAGGAAAGAAGGTCAAAGATAATAGCAACCTCAGGAAAAACAAGGAATCTGGAATTTAGAGGTAAAAACAACTAAGCAGAAATTTAAGAGGAACAAGAGGCCTTCCCAAAGCCAAAGGGAACAGGCAAGGCAGTGCGTCTGCGCAGTGTGGTCACCCAGCTCTTGAGAATGGAGGCCGCCTTCCTCTTATCCCCACTACCCAAGAATAGAGAGAGGGCCCAAGACACACGCCTGGAATCATTACCATGTTTTTCCAACCGATAGGATGCTTCCTTCACAAGACACCACCCGCTTACATTTATCTAAGAGTGAAGTGTCACAGTAATTTAAAACATTTATGAGAACTTAAATGACATGAGAAGCCAATCCACAGAATCAAATCAAACATGGTTCAACAAAAGATGTCACCTTTTTGGAACCAAAAAAAAGCAAAATGACTTAGATACGCAGACATTAAACATTGTTAGATGTCAAAATATTTTTCTTATATTGTTTAACTTTATTAAAATATGATTCTAGATTATTCAGAAAACTTTAAATACTACTTTAGAATTTCCTCTTTTAAGAGAAGTTATGAGCGCCGGGCTGGGGGCGCACGCTTGTAATCCCAGTATTTGGGAGGCTGAGACCAGAGGATCCGGGTTCGCGGCCAGCCTCAGCTACTTAGTGAGGCCCTCCGCAACTTCGTGAGACCCGGTTTCAAAATAAAGTATAAAAAATAGGGCCAGGGGTGTAGCTCGGAAGTAGAACGCCCCTGGGTTCAATCCCCGGTACCGCAAAAAAAAAAAAAAGAGAAGTTATGAACTGAGATATGTAATTAATATTGGTAGAAGAAAAACATTGGTTTCAATGGCCATTCTTAAACTTAACTTTCAGAAGATATAATGGTTTGAGTTTCTTTTCTTTTTTTTCAAGGAACAAACCTGTAATTTAGATTTATTCTCCTCCAACATGGTGGGTTCACGCCTCTGCTCAGTCTCCAAATGGCCAATGGTTCCGTTTTGGGGCTCGCCTGGATCCTACAGAGTTAATTGGACATGTTACCAATGTATGCCAAAGAAGAAACCGTCCTGCCGACGCCCCTTCAGAGAATCCTCTGTCCTGTCAGAAAAGATTTCTCCAGACCAAGACAAGAGCACGCCCTGAAGTCAGCGGCATTTCTCCAGATGTTAAAAACTACATTTTGCACATGTGATGTTGTACAGACCAGTCACTTTAGGGGCTACAGAAAATGGATTTCATACATTTTCATTTCAAGGCTGCTTGAGGTTCTCACAAAAAAGGTTAATGTGAAAGTTGGCGAAAGGCCAACAACATGAACCTGCATCTACTTGTGTTTAAGCCCTCGAAATCTCCCCAGTGTGGCTGACCCGCACCCTCAAGCAGCAGTCACGCGTTCGGGGCACGCGGAACAACCTGGAAGGAAGGATGCGAGGAACCGTGTAGCAAGCACCTCAGCTTTTCCCGGGAATCAGAGACTGCAGCAACAGTGGACCTCTGAGGCGGGGGGGTGGGGGTGAATCTGAATGAAAAGATGTGACTGGTAAAGGCGTATTTACTCAGTAAACTGTTCTTGATTTTCACATGTACAAACACTCCTAATGTTTGCTGATGAACCTTTACATTAGGTTAACAATTAAAATAAGCAAGAACATTCAACAGTGACATATTGGTCTCTGATCATTGATTAACATTAGCTGAGATGGGCCTGACCTTCTCCTTCAACCATAACATGGATTTCCAACTTGCACTTGAAATGTCATACTGTCTGCCAGCTTAATGGATTCTGACAAATCAGCTCAATCTATGATCCGGGAAAGTCGATTAATACACCGATAGAAGCTTCGTTTGTTCTGAGGCACGCTACCAGAACCTTCAATTCCCAAGGTTTTCATTGAAATGTACTGTTTATTTTAACAGAATATTTGATGAAACAGAACTATTTTGGCATGAGAACCTCAGATTTCTCTTAGGTATGAGAACCTCAATTTCTTCAAGTTAATAAATTCACAAATACTAATAAGATATGCGACTGGAATCACTATCATCATTTTAGGAATTAATTTTATTCCAAAGTCTTTAGCGTAATTGTTAAATACAGCACTGACTTAAGGAGCCGAGTCAAGGTTTAAGCGAACTACAAGTGGACCCCCAAAGTATTGCTGAGTCCATTTCCCCTGCCTCCCCAGTGGGCCGCATGCTGGTCCGCCAGCTGTGCCCCCACCGCTCACTGCCTGCAGCCGCCCTCGGGAGGGGCACGTGTCCCCCACGCTGCCATGTGAACGCCCACCAACGCGTGCAGCAGCTGTGGCCGGCGAGGACTCTGGGGAGGGCAGTGAGGGGGCTCTGGCATTCGGTGTCCTTGTTCTTCCTAAGAGACCAGAGGGGAGATGGCCCCTCCTTCCTGCTCGAGTGCTAGCAGGTGGAACCGTGGGCACGGAGGCGCGGCGCTCCAGCCCCACGGCCTGCAACATCACGCTGCCCCTTCCCGGCATCTGGCGCGGGAGCTTTCTCGAATTGTCCAGGCCTGTTAAGCTTTTGCTTCCTCTTCCTTCCTTTGCAACTGGAGACCCCTGGCTGATCCCACCAGAGCCTTGGAGTCAAGCCACAAATCCAAGACTTCTGACGCCCACACTCTGAAACAAAGGCCAGTGGCGCAGAGCCCTCAAAACCATCGAAAGACCCAGCTGGGAGGGTCTGTCCCCCTCCGCTTCTGCTTCTGATGAAGAAGTCCAAAGACTACCCGACCCCCACGAGGTCAGTGTGGCCACACCTTTCTCCTTCACACCACGTGCAGCCAGGCACCAAGGTGACAACGTGGGCTTTCTTCCATGCTTAGAAACAAACTGGCAATACAGGATATCATCCCATTTCTCACTAATCAACGATAGCCTTACCCAACTCTTACACTCTTATTTATTTTTATTTTTTATTTTTATTTCTTTTTTTGCGGTACCAGGGATTGAACCCAGAGGCATTCTACCTCCAAGCTACACCCCTAGCCCTAGTTTTTATTCTTTATTTTGAAATAGGGTCTCACTAAGTTGCGGAGGGCCTCACTAAGTAGCTGAGGCTGGCCACGAACCCGGATCCTCCAGTCTCAGCCTCCCAAGTACTGGGATTACAGGCGTGCGCCACCACGCACAGCTTCTTACACTCTTAAAAATTGTTTTAAAATTTTTTGTTTTAGCCGGGCGTGGTGGCATGCGCTTATAATCCCAGTACTTGGGAGGCTGAGACCGGAGGATCCGGGTTCGCTGCCAGCCTCAGCTACTTAGTGAGGCCCTCCGCAACTTAGTGAGACCCTGTTTCAAAATAAAGAATAAAGAATAGGGCTGGGGGTATACTTTGGAGGTAGAATGGCCCTGGGTTCAATCCCCAGTACCGCCAAAAAAAAAAAAAAATTTGTTTTGTTTTGCCTTAATGGAGCAGGCCTATGGAGTAAGTATGAAAAGTGATGTTAATCACTAAAACAAAATTATGAACTGCGTGAATAGAAAAACAATTTGCACTCTGGCCCTAAAGGCCATTAAGTTGGAGAGTCTGTTGCCACAGCCAGCAGTGATGAGAGGCGCTGACTTGCCCAGGACTTTCCGAATTACAGACCCCTCCCTAGTGCCAGTTCTCTACTCGTACCCCTACGAGTGAGAGACCCCAGCTTAAAGTGCTCCAAGTGCAGGCTTAGCAGGAGTTGGGGAGCACAGGAGCTCCCATAGAGAAGAGTTTGGAAAGCTTCCAGAGAGACGCAGGAAGAAACGAGTCCTGGGCCCGGCCCCAGCCAGCGGGGGGACTCTGGGCTGGCGAGGGGCAGGCTCAGCACTGCAGGATGCAAAGCGGGCACTGCAGGCTTTTCAAACTCTGTCCTCCAAGCAGCAGCATGGCACGGCCAACTCGTATGACATGAGGGGCTGGAGGCAACGGTCCTCCTCTACGGCCTCTGGTAACTTTAGATTCTAGCAATTGCATGAATTCACTCTCCACTGTTATTAAAAGATGTAAACAACTGTTAGCAGTGACACGGGACATTTATATTGTTCATCCCCCCACAGAATCAGTTCTTGTCATCTTTGGAGGAGAGGGACGGTACTTTCTGGTCCCCACCCTGTTTCCGTGGAAGGGAATCAGTGTTATCAATCACCTGATTGATTGGTTGTCTAGTTATCCAAAACATGACCTTAAGGATGAAATGGAACTTGCCATTTATCTTCTCTGCGGGGATATATTAATAAAAGAAAGCGCGGCTTTGTGATTTCTGTCACATCCTCAGTGGCTGAGGGACAGGGCAAATACTTACTGTGCTTTGTAATATCCTGGCCGGGGAGAGCTCGTTCTGCGATGATGAAGCCGGTGCAGGGATCTGATTGTCAGAGGCAGAGCTGGGATCTGAAATGGACACTTCATTTAGACCTTCTGTCGCCTTGCTCTCCGGCTCATTCGCGGAGTCAAGCTGTGCAGCTCTCAGTGCCGCTGATAATACCTGAACTTGAGCTGCGGGAAGAGAAGTTTCAAGAATCCTAATCACTTGGTGTGGCTTGTGGGGGCTCGCTTCAGAGGACCGGGCACCACGCCACGTGATGTGGCACTGCACACACGCCCATGCACCTGCTCCCAAGTTGGACACTGCACAACAACAGGGTTCTGGAGTCTTGAATCGAGCTCTCAGCAAGGTGTGACATTAGGGCCATTAATGCTAACCATTTCAGCTAAATGCCAGCCACGCACACAACGGCAAGTCTGAACTCAGAAGGCCTCAATCAGAAAAAACCAGAGTTCGACTCTGACATCTTCACAGAAGGACAACACAATGTTATTGGACAGTGGTGTCTGGGAGGTCCTCTGCCTTGGCAAGCGGGTCCTGCTCCCCATCTCTAAGGCAGGATGGCTACCTTTTCACACACACACACACACGTGCATGAGTGAATGTGAACAGATGAGTAACGACCTTACTCACCACGCCCCCAGGGCTACCCATCATTCTGTCCACAGTGGAACTGCCTGAGACCTCCAAACAGTAAAGATGACATATTTGACATATCTTTCTATAACAATAAAACTGCATGTTTCCATGTCTCCAACCTCCCAAAACACACACACGCTATTTCCTGCATCCTGTTTTCTACCAGTTAAACTCAACAGACTCCAAGGTTCATTGAAATGAGTGGCCCTGCTCGGAGCTGGCTCCCCACTGTGCCCAGGGCAAGTCCCTCTCCTCAACGCAGCACCGAAGCCTTCCCAGTGGCCTAAGGCACAGTTCCTGCCAGGGTCAGCTCACAGATACAACATGTCACTTGTCCCTGAATCTTTTGCAGCTGCAGATACCTTTGAGAACGGAGGAAAGCTGGGAGTTTCCTTCTTACAAAGAAATTAAGTATGCATATACACAGAAGATACTATACACTATGGTTTCGGGGAACTGAAAGAACCCTCTGGAACTCATCCTTGACCTCCCTGGATGGTGGGTTCCCAGCCAGCCCCTAAAGCCTGGGTCACATGCCACCCACCCTGCAAGGTCCTTGCCGTGCTCCCAGAGCATACCGCACCTCCTCCGCCCCCAGCCCCCCCGCCCCTGGCACAGGCAGCCTGCACAGTCCCCTCCACCAGACCCCCAGGGCCTCGCGTGCACGTCACTGCTGCCTGGCGCCCGCTTGCGTCCTCACACTGGCCAGCAGGGCAGTTCCGATAACGTGTCTTCCCAAAACAGACCTTTGTCTATAGCTATTAAGAGTGATAAGTTGCATGTGATCATTCCTTCAGCAAACATTGATTTAATTTCCTTCATAAACTTAAGGACAGAGAATAATCACAGGGCTAACTGGATCTCCACATCTCCCTTCCCGAAAGCTCCACAAATCTTTGCCCAGCAACAGCAGCAAATGTTGTTTTTCCCAATTTCTCCAACTCAAGGAAGAATACAAATATAGCGCTGTTTAGAGAGAGGAGAGTCGTGATAATGGATATGGATCGCAAGGTCTGGCTCTCAGATCAGCTGCTCAGTGGGAGCACTAGTCATAAAATGAAAAATACCCCAAAGACGAAGCTGTACTTTTCCTATCTGTGCAGAGACAGCAACCTGGGAGTTTAGCTAAGGGCTGAGTTCATGGGCTCCAAAGGGAGCGCCACCCTCAGCTGCTCTGAACTAGAAAGGGCACTAGCTGTGGGCAATGATGTCGCCACAGATGTGCCCAAGCACTGTCCCTTTTGCCAGAACTGATGCCCGGCCAGGCTGTGCACGTGTCTATCTGCAGAACACAGAGGCACAGTCCTCGCACAGGTCTGCATGGGGACAGCTCTGACTGACCGGCCGTGGTGACACCGAGCCCATCGTCTTCCCCACATGTGCAGTGTAAATAAATACATGTGCACACACACCCCTTAGTACACAGGTCCGAGGAGAAAGGAAGCGGCCACGTGCAGCGCACAGCTCAGAAATACCTGGTGTTCTCTTTCATGACAGTGGACAACACTTACCTCGAACATACGGATCATTCATTACATGCCCCTGCAAACTAGAAAGGACCTTCTGAATCTTGCTCCTGGCCACACGGCTGCAGGCCGCAGTCTCGGGCCTGCTGCCACCCTCCTCCTGAGGCCCAGCCTTGCTCAGAAGGAGCTCCATGTCCTTGCTTATGTCTGGGAGAGGAGTTCGCCAGTAGAGGACACTGCTGAACATATCCTCTGAGTTCCCTGGGCAGGCCCAGGGGTCTGGTCCCGGCTGGCTGCTGATGTGGAGGCCGTTACTCTCAGGGAGCTTCGAGCAGGCACTGGCCTCCAAGGCTGAAGCAGGGACTTCCACTGGGTTCCCTGTTGGGTCATTAGAGGGGCTATCAACATGCAGGGGGTTACTGGCTTCCACTGATGTCTCTTCCACAGGTAGATCTGGCTCTGTCTGCATAGGCCTTGTTGAACTAGGATAAATTGAGGGAAGAAAACTTTTAGTGCCATGTAATGGACTGGAAGTAACATGGAAAAACCTGAGACCCACATCCTTGTAAGTCCTTCTCTTCTAGCGAGTCACCCACCCTCCTTGTGTCTCCCAGTGTCATAAGACTAAGACTTCACCAATGGATAGGAGATCCAATCAGCTCCCTGTGTCCTGCTGGGAGCACGATGTGCATGGAAAATACCACGTGCCAGCTAGGCCCAGCCTTCCACTTCAAGTGGTGAGTGAGCTTGGGTGCTGCAGAAACATCTCCAGTGGCAAGATCTCACCCACTTACTGCTCATTAGTCCCTCCACCAGGGGGCAGGCATTGGAAAATCAAAGGCCTGTCAGCCACCTGATGAAGAAGAGGTGGCACCTGGCATTCAGCAAAGCTCAATGAATTCTGATGGAGAGGGATGAAGGAAAGGATGGACCAATCCTAAGAGGACCTGCATCATCTGAGGTGTGGAATTCTGATGGGGAGGGATGGAGGGTAGGGCGGACCAATCTTAAAAGGACTTGAATGATCTGAGGTATGAATCGCTCACTATCACACTCCTGCATAATACTAACAATGGCAAGACATTTACAAACTACCTCCAATAGTCTGGTCTATACACACCAATCATCATTAGAGGAAAGACAGGAAAAACTTAAACTCAATCACCATACTAGAAATACTGCAGGGCAGACCAATGGTGGTCAGGAATGTCACATCTACATGCACAGAACATCCTATGTCACAAAAATGCAGTAGGAAGACTTCACATTTTTCCCTATGTAAATTATCCAAAGAACTTCATTAATCAAAAAGTAAGAGAAAATTTTCTTTATAGGTTATTTAATCACTACTCTCAATGAATATTTTATCTAAATTTAGGAGACATGGTAGCTTCATTATTTATAACCCAGTAGTCATGCTTCAAAATCATTATTGCAATTACTTTTGGCTTCTTTACATAATTAAAGCTCTAATATTCCATCCTGCCCAGAAGGTCACTATTACTAAAACTCAAGACAAGATAATTGCTAGGATTCTAGGTGGATGCTTGAGGTGAATGGGGGTCCTGTAACAATCCTGGTCGGAGGGTACCTGGCTGAGGACACGGTATCACAACTGCCGGGACCGGGTGGGCCAGAAGCAAAGTCAGCCTCCAGATCCTGGGCCGGTGGTCGCAAGCTCAGCGTGCCGTCCCCTTGAACACACAGGCCAGCCCTGGAGGGGTTCGCAAAGGTGGAAATGAAGGGGCCGAGGGACTGGAAGGCAGCCTGGCGCACCTGGAAGCGGAGGGAACAGAGCAGTGAGCACAGCGCCAGCCTGCAGAGGCCGGGTCTGAAACAGACGACTGATCACAGACAGCCGCCAAGTTGTCTCCATACAGGTTTACTGCTTTCGAGCTCAGTCAATTCAAAATAAACTATTTTCCAACAGAAAACAAGCAAAAAATTTAGCCCCACTACATAGTTTTTATTCTTCTAGAATAATAATTGCATAACAAATAATACCAGACCGTATAAAATACTTAAACTGAACTTATTAATTATGGCATGTGTATGATAGTAAGAGAAAAAAGCTCAGAGCTTTTTCCTTCTCAATTCTGATTTCTATGCTACTTATTCGCTGCAAATGTCCAGGTGTGCAATGCTTTCTTCATACTCGCCCCAAAGTTTTTGACATCTTAGTTGCCCTAATATTGACCTCACAAGGTCTAAATCTGATTATGCCAGTAAGTGGTTGTAAAGACACAACACAGACAAGCCTGGAGGACGCAGCTGGACAGGCGGACCCTGCAGAGGCCAGTGCGGCCGACTCACCCATCGACAGGGGTCGCTGATGAGCCTGATGAAGAGAGGAGAGAGCTGGCTTCTGCGGACCTCGGGCGAGGTGTTGTAGGACACCGCCAGGAAGCACTCCGCACAGGCTTTCCGCATGCCCCACACGTTATCTGAGCAGAGCTCAAAAAACTTGGGGATCTACCAAAACAAATAAAAATAGAGCTACTTACCTCTGACCACTCGAGAGAGGGGCAGAACCTGTCTAAATGTCATAGATAAAGACCCAGAAAGTAATAAAAAGGAAAAGGGAAATACTATACTGGTCTCAAAGGAATCCTTTGTTACAAACAAAAAGTACAGTATGTAGGAAAAAGTAACATTTCCTTCACCTCTTAACTTTAATAAGTGATTTGGTTATGTTTAACAAGATAACAGAGAAAAATTTTTAAAAAGGCAGAACGGTGGATATTCATTAGATGAAATTTAGAGAAAGATTGTAGAAGACTGAGACTTGGTGGCTGTCCCAGCCAGCTCCCCGGCCAGGCGTCACTGTCTCTGACTAGGCACTGTACACCTCTGTAGTGACAGAGAGACTGTCGGAAACTGAGTCACGTGAATAATCCCCGTGCACAGACATGTAAGCTGTGTCCAGCGGAATGCAAGCCATTATCACTCCGGACACTGACGAGCTTGGAGCCCTCTAGAAGTTCCCAGCTGTGTTCCTTGGTCAGAGTGCGGATGTGTGCTACTTTGAGTTGTCCATTAAACTGGATGTAATCTTACTGGTTTCCCTGTTGGTAAATGAGTTAAATATAATCTCTGACATATGTTCATTCATGTCTACGTGAAGGCCATGATTACATCTTCTTTTTTTAAAGCTTACCCTTTTTAAAACGCTTTGATTTGAATATCCTAATGTAAAATAATTAGCCTAAAACGCTCCACAGATGGGAATAGGATGTGATCATGGAAATATCCACCTACAGGAAGACTGGCAGGCTGGCCACTGCTGCCCTTCACTCAGACACATTAAGTAGAAGATAACGCTCCCTGTATTTCCAAAGCGGCAGCCCATTAAAAATTATTCTTGGGTTAGAACTGTGGTGACATGGCTTATAGCTTAAGTAAAGCAAAATGAGCTTCTGAACTTCAATTTAAAAATTAATTCAAAGATTATAATTTTTGAGGTTAAATTCCAACCACGCAGGTAGTAATTCTGTCAAATAAACCTGACACCTGCTTTCTGAGCACCCGGCAGTTCTCTGGGTACCAGGTACTGGGTGGGCACGGGGGAGACAGAGATGAACATAACAGGTCCCTGGCCTCAAGACCCCCATCCGCACAACTCGTGTGAACAAAAGGCCATGGGGGGCAAAGGGAGAGATGCATGCTCTCTGGCACAGTGGGCAGGTGAGTCTAGACAAGAAAAAAAGACCGTGGAACACACTCGAGCTGTCAGAAGAGTGCGGAGGGTCCCAGCAGGTAGGGAGACCCTCGTGGGAGGGCAGCACCGAGCAGAGGCCCAGCGGGTGCAAGCTGGAGGCCTCAGGGGAGAGTCGCCCGCCAGCTGGCGAATGGTGATGCCCTGCTGTGTCTCAGAATGGAAAGGCAGCTGAGGAGAGGTGCAGGTGCGGGGCTCTCCTCTCCTCCTCCAGCTTCCCTCGCAGTCAGGTGCGCGGCCAGAGGTGAGACCCACGTAGGCCGGGCGTGCGCAGAACTGAGAAAGGTGACTGGGGCGGGGGCACATCGGGTATGTGTGAAGAGAACGGAAAGGCAAGGAAGGCTCTGGATTTTAACCTCTAAGACCACGGGGGAAATCCCAATGGTTCCTGAGGCCCAAGGGTGAGGTGGTAGCATTCGGAAAGAGCAGTGGAGAGGGGACAGGGAGCGTCCACGACAGTGAGAAGACATCGGAGCACACGACCTGTGTGGAGGCAACAGCAAGGTCCACGGCAAAGTCCTGGGGTCGCTTCCATCCCCATCCCCAGACCAACCGCCTACTTAGGAAAAATGGTAACTTCAGAAGTCAAGGCATTTGGAAGCGACAAATGCAAAATTGAGCTGCCGTTGCAAAGCGACAGACTCAAAAATACAAAACTTTACAACCGATTCGGAAAGTGCACTAAGAAGTGAATCAGCAATTACAACTGGCAAAACTTCACATACCAAAAATTTCTCGGTGGCTTCTTGTCCAACAGCATGACAAATATCACCAAAATTTGTAGCGCACACCTTAAAAAGGCAAAAGACATACTCATTATTCTTATCTTTTTGTCTTAACAAATTGTAAAAACTAGCAAGCAGGAACCCTGAGAGCAATTATCGCTCTAGTCGGGCAGCTAACGAGCCCTCACCACGCCCGCTGCCCACACAGCGCCACGCTAGGTGCCTCTGCGGCATTGAAAACAGAAGATTTACAAGGAGATATCAAGTTCTAGGATTTTCCAGCTCCTAATTGATCTTGATACATAATGCATTTGGTTAGTACTAGAGCAAAAAGAGACCCGGAACGTTCTTGGCACGGTAAACGAGACTCGCTGTCTTGCCGTGCATCACGAGGAGAGACCAGAGAAGCAAGGCCAGTAAGGTGGCGAGGTGGAGGCTGAGGTCCTTTAGGGAGGGATGACAAGGGACTCCAAAGGGAAGAATCTGACAACCAAGTGCCAGACAACTAAGTGGGAAGCTGGAGTTGGGGTCTGGGAGTACAGCAAGGATGAGCGGGTCTGGCACAAACCACCCCAGGCAGGCATCAAAGCCCTTGGAGTCTGGGTGAGAGTCTGGGCGGTGGTATCCTCAGCTGCCAGGGACGCTTAACTCCAGGTCTCTGTGCACTTCCCAGCTGCAAGAAGAACGGCAGCAATACTCCCCTTGCAAGATTCTCCCTGCACAGAGCACATGGGCCACGCCCTTCTCCAGACTGTGACCACTCAAGAAGTAGGCAGAAGCTTCAGGAGTCGACCTGGAACTGTGTCACCTAAAGAGTTCTGAAACTCTTCTGTTCCTACCTTCCGAACTTGGAAGAGTTTCCCGTCCCCACAGAGTTCACAGAATCGAGGGAGCAGCAGGCGCTCCACGGTGCGCTTACTCAGCATCGATGCTATTTTGCAGATTATCTGGAAACAACAAGAAAACCAGAACCACGTGAAACTCCAGAACATCAGTCACATGCACCACTGGTAAGAAAGAACCCAAAAGCAAACATTCACAATACTGCCAAAATACCCGAGAAGGAAGACCGGAGAACAGTATCTTCTGAATCCTGTCACGTTACATGATCAATAGAAGGCTAAGTATTCCTCCAGTTTTACTCCCACAGGGCCTGACTGAAGCTCAGGTGCCCAACACGCGCCTGATACAGACACAGCTGAAGGACCTGGCTCGTTTTTTGTTTTTTTTTTTGGGCGGTACCGGGGATTGAACCCAGGGGCCTTCTACCTCCAAGCTACACTCCCAGCCCTATTTTTTATTCTTTATTTTGAAACAGGGTCTCACTAAGATGCGGAGGGCCTCACTAAGTAGTTGAGGTTGGCCGCGAACCTGGATCCTCCTGTCTCAGCCTCCCCGGTACTGAGATTACAAGTGTGCGCCACCACGCCCGGCTAACCCGGCTCATTTTACCTTCCCAAGAACCCTTGGCCATGGGTATTACTTATCCCATTTTTCCAGATGAGGAAACTAACACTGAAGAGGGTTAAGTAACATGAATGAAAATAAGCAGTAGTGAGGTAGGCCAGACAATCATAGCAGGTCACCGTACAGTCAAGAAACACACCCACAGAAATATCCAGATACTGGAATGTGCAGACTCTAAAAGGAATTTAAAGTAGCTATTATAAATATGCTCAAGGGCTAAAAGGAATAGACAGGCACAGCAAATGAATAGATTAGGAATCTCATCAAAGAAATGGAAACTATATAAAAGAATCCAGTAATAACAGGGTAGCGTAGCTGGACTGACCTTCAGATAATAATTACAGATTCTTAACCATAAAAACAGCCATCTGAAAGCAGTGGAGAACAACCAAAAAGCAGAAAGTAGAGGGGAGCCTACCCTGAAAAGATGAAACTGCAATAGGAGAGATTTTCAAGTAAGGTCCAAGATCTATGTATAAAATCTGTTTAAGTCTTTGGCTGACTGCTAAACTCTATGTGTATGGGAGATCCCAGAGGACCCAGTAGTCAGAAATTAAACAAACTGAGCAGAGACTTTAGCTACTGCTCAGCAAAGGCAGACAGTGTGGAGTTGTAGATGAGTCAAGGCAACTGCCTGGTAGGACAACAATCACATTAGAGAAACAACAGACTCCAGAGTCCCTGCAATGTATCATTTATAATGTCCAGTGTCCAGTCAAAAATCATGACTCATATGTTAACAGGAAAAAGTGACCCACAACACAAGGAGCCAGTGAAAACCAACACCAAGATGATCCAAACATTGCAACTACCACAAAAAGACTTTAAAGGAGCTATTTTGGGCCAGGTGTGGTCGTGCACGCCTGTAATCCCACTACTTGGGAGGCTGAGACAGGGGGATTGCAGGTTAAAAGGCAGCCTCAGCAACTTAGTGAGACCCTGTTTCCAAATACAAAATAAAATAGGGCTGGGGGTGTAACTCTGGGTTCAATCCCCGGCACCACAAAAAAACAAAAGCAAAAACAGGAACTATTTTAAATATTTTTAAGGATTTAAAGAAGAACAGATAGGAGCCAGGCATGGTGACAAATGCTTGTAATCCCAGTGCTTGGGAGGCTGAAACAGCAGGACAGCAGGCTTGTGGCCAGCCTCATCAACTTAGTGAGGTCCTTTACAACTTAGTGAGACCCTGTTTCCAAAAAAAATAGGGCTGGGGTGTAGCTCAGAGGTGGAGTGCCCCTGGGTTCAATACCTAGTAGCACCAAAAAAAAAAAAAAAGAAAAAAGAAAAGAACAGATAGGGGCTCTCTATACCACAGAACTACAGAGACTATAAAGATAATAGAAAAGATCAAAATGGAAACTCTAAAGCTAGAAAGTACAATAACTGAAATAAAAAATTTATTGGATGGGTGGGCCTAATAGATTGGAAATGACAAAAAGAGTCATTGAATTTAAGATAGATAAATTAAAATGATCAAATCTAAACATCAGAGAGAAAAAAGATAAGGAAAACAAACAGAGCCTTAAAGACCTGTAGGACAATATCAAGGGTCAAAACTTTGTGTAAAGTCAGGAGTGGTGGTGCACGCCTGTAATCCCAGTACTTGGGAGGCTGAGACAGGAGGATCACAGGTTTGAGGACAGCCTCAGTAAGTAGTGAGACTCTCATCAACCCAGCGAGATCCTGTTTCAAAATAAAAATAAAATAGGGCTGGGGGTGTAGCTCACAGGTAGAATACCCCTGGGTTCAATCCCCAGTATCACACACACACACATACACACACACACACACACATACACACACACACACACACACACACACACACACACAAACTTGTATATAATCTAAATCCTAGACTG